>SNQJ01S0026268.1:87076-104559 GCA_010110895.2 Picea sitchensis | reverse complement strand
ATAATCCCTCTACGCCTTCGGCATGGACTAATAAGGATTGCTAAAGCACATTGTCATAAAAAGGATAATTAAATCCGTTTCAATGCATTATAAGGGAAGGAAAATATGCATTAAAAATAGTCTCAATAATTAAAAAGGAAACAAAACTATATTTTAAAATTGATAACACAAAATCATTCCTCAACATTGAGCTCTAACATAATAAATGTTACTTCATTACTTGGAAAGTTACAAGCAAAAAAATATATATACCAGTCTCATATCTATATGAGAAGAACCATGAACTAAGCAAGTTCCACTCTAATAAAACGTGTTCCTTACTAAAATCACCCCAATTTCCATTAAAAAGGAAAAATAATTGTAGAATCTATGAGCAGTCATCCAATGACCAAAAGATAAAGCACAATCATATACAAGTAAATGAAAGTTCCAACTAAATAAAAATTTAAGAGTTTGCAATTGTGAACGGTAAAATCCCTACTGTAGTTGATAAAAAAATTGAAACTAAAAGCAACAAGTGGTTATTTGCTACTTGACTTACAAAATACAATCAAGGTCTTCTTTATTTTCACAACTAATTCAAAATATAATCAAGGTATACTTTATTCTCTTTATTCTCATCACTACCTTTTTTTTTTCCACGGGAAAAATTCTCTTTATATTAAGAAGGATATGAAAATTTACAATGCAACGTTCTTGTCAAAAACAGTGACCTATGAAAAAAGGCATCTTACTGCTCGCATAAAGACAAAACATCCAACCAATGTCATTCTATCAAGTATTCTGAGGGAGATGCTACCGCCAGAATCATTAAGATCTGTTACTAAAGAAGATCATAATTCTTGTGTCTTTCGCTTTAGATTTTGAGCATTATTGGGGGGCCCTCATTGCCATCCTCCCATCGGGAGAATGTTAGGAATCCGAGGGGCCGGGATAATGCCTGTTTTGATAGAATGTCCGTGATTCTATTGTCTTCTCTATAGATGTGTGAGGCAGAGAGGCTCTTGATAAGTCTTGTAGCTTCAATTGTTCTTTCTTTCCAACATTCCAGTGCTACTGTCCGGAGGTCAGCTTTGCCATTAATCCAGTCAATAATGACTTTTGAGTCTCCCAGAAGTAGCATCACTTCGATGTTCAGCCTGTGAGCCAAGATGAGGGATTCCCACGCCCCCATAAGTTCGGCCTTGGTATTTGTGCCTTTTCTGCAATTAAGAGTCCACCTATAAGATGTGTGAGAGTTTATGAGGATGTAACCCCCCGCCCCATAGAGAGTTCCATCTAGTTGTGTAGCTCCGTCAAACCAGGCGATGGCTTTGTCAGATGGAAAAGTTGTAGTAGATCTGCGGTTTGGTGGAGATTTTGTAGGAGTGATAGGACAGTCTAATGCTGTAATAATGTTTTTGGTTACCAAGTGGATCAAGGGGGACTTATCTTTAAAAATGGAAGCATTTCTCGCCAACCAAATGTTCCAGCAAAGGGTGGATGGCAGCGTAGGGTAGGTCTGGTGCCTAGAGCACCAAGTGTTGAAGCAAAGTTTCACCGAGGGACCAATCCACTGTTCTGAAATATTTAATGTAGTAGTCACTTGTAGCCAAACTTCTCGGGTGAAATTGCAGTTCACAAAGAGATGTAAAGAGGTTTCGCTATCCATCTTGCACAAAATGCACTGATTGGGGCCTGACTAGCCACGACTTTGGAGGATATCCCAAACAAGGATTTTGTTCTCAGTCAATAGCCAGATGAATAATTTGATTTTCAAGGGGCATTTCCAATTCCACAGTCGTGTACACCAAATCTGATCGCGGGTTTTCTAGATCACTTCTGCCAACGTGTTGTAGACGTTTTTAACTGATATAATTCTAGAATTGTCGCCTCCCGTCCAGATGAGGGTGTCTGATCGCTCCTGTAGATGGATGCCAGCTTCATTGAGATTTTGTATGTAGCGGTTCCATTTTGCTGCGTACTCACTGTCTAGTTCCAGCGAGGAGCTAGATACCTAGGATTCTCCAATTAAGCTGCGGCTAGGTGGAGATTTTATTTGAAACAGGAAGTGTAAACCTTTACTGTGCAGGCGATCCAACAATATAGAAGATAGCAGGGCTTTTTTACCCATGCCAAGGATAGCGTCCCTGCCAATTTCTATAGAAGATCCAGAGCCGGGCAGCCACTCAATCCAATGAAGAAGGATCAGGAGCGACTTCAGAAGATGCTTCCACGTTTGTGAGCCCCTCTGTGGAGAAGTTGTTGCCGATCTGAGCCAGGAGTGGACCAGATGGTGGGTGTTGTATTTATCTTTTATAATTTTGCTCCAAATGCCTGGTGCCATCAGGATTCGCCAAAGCGTATTCTCCGAGAGTGCTTTATATAAAAGATATCAATTCCTCAATCCCCAACCTCCCAGCGCTTTTGGTTTTGATAGGTTCTCCCACCCACAGAGATGGAAGCCTCTGTTTTTCTTGCTACCATTCCAGAGGAAGGAAAAAATCAACTGACGAATCTTCTTTATCACTGAGAGAGGGATGTGTGCCAGGGCCATCCAATATACCAGAAGGCTTTCCAGAACTGCCTTGATTAAGATGTATCTTCCACCCATAGTTAAACATCTATTACACCAGTGTAGGATTCTGTATTCGAACTTTTCAGTTAACCATCTCCAGTCCCTTGCATTGTAGCTTGTGGGTTTGATATGGTATCCAAGGTAGCTGAAACCATCCACCAGATCTCGAATATCAATGCCGAATAGAGTCTTTAGATCCGTCAGGAAAACGCCCCTCGCTCTTGAGGCCAAGAAGGTTGACTTCTGATAATTGATCTTAAGACCTGAAACAAAGCAGAAAGTGTTAAGCAGATTATAAATTTCTGTCCATTCAGACATGGAGGCCGATGTCATGATAACCACGTCATCTACGAAGAGTAGGTGCAGTATCTGAGTTAGTCTTGAAGCTTTGATCCCCGAAAGTTTTCCAACTGATTGACTTCTCTTTAACAAGATACTAAGATTTTCTAAGACCAGTATGAAAAGGAGGGGTGAGAGGGGGTAGCCCTGTCGAAGCCCTCTTTCACAGTGGAAAAATTTAGTAGCCTCGCCATTGATCAAAACAACAAAGGTGGTTGTGGTTATGCATCCCATCATCCAATTTGTAGTGACAACCCCAAATCCACACTGTAGAAGGATGAGGTGTAAAAAATTTCAGTTTATACAGTCAAAGGCTTTTTTGAGGTCCAATTTTAGGAGGATGGCTGGTAAGTTTTTTGTCTTAATGTTGTGTAAGCACTCCTGTGTTGTTCCAATTGCATCTAGGATTTGTCTTCCCTTGAGAAATCCAAGATGTTCCTCTGACAGTGCCCGAGAGAGTATAGGGCAGATTCTTTTGGCAATGATCTTTGTTATGATCTTGTAGCTGACATTACAAAGCGAGATAGGTCGGTAGTCCGAGAACTGTCGAGGATGATTTTGTTTTGGAATCAGGACGATGAAAGTATTGTTTAGTTTCTTGTTGACCATCCCTCTGTTCCTCGAATCCTCAATAGCATCCAACAAATCTTGTCCCATTAAATCAAAATAGTGGAGGTAAAGTTCCACCATCCACCCATTGGGACCGAGACTTTTTTATTTAGTAAAGCCTTTTATCACCTTGAGGATTTCTTCTTTTGTGTAGGGGGAGTCCAATGCTCTCGCCTCCTCATCTGTAACCAATTGTGGGAAAAGTTGGGCAGTTTCTATCTGATCATGTAGATTGATATCCAGATCTATTTGGTAAAATGATTTGAAGTGGTTGTGAGCCACCTGCTTAATGTCTTCGGTCTTGTGTAGAATGCTCCCATCATCTTCCTCTATATCCCATATGAGTTTGTTGTTCTTGCGGTGGCTAGCATAGCGATGGAAGTAGCGGGTGTTACTGTCTCCACTAGAAAGCCATAGCGCTTTGCTTTTCAGGCGCCATCTGTCCTCTTCCTCTCGAAGAATAAGAGAGCGATCTGCCTCTAATTGATGCAATTAAGCTTCGAAGTCAGACTACAGGTCGGCCTGAGCCTTATGTCTAAGTAAAATATTTATTTGATGTTCAAGTCTGTTAAGCTTGGATGAGTCTTGGGCTTTTTTCCTCTTGAGCCAGATGATAGAATTTTCCTTCAGGCAGTTGAGTTTCCTCACCAAATTACCCCGTGCATCCCCAGGTAACGTGAGGGACGAGTCAGACCAGACCAATCGAACTATCTGATCGAAGGCAGGCTCTAACAACCAAGACAGATTGAATTTGAAGGGATATTTTGTCCCTAGTTTCCCTTCTCCAATCTGTAGGTAGATGGGGACATGATCGAAAAGGTATGGAGGATCTATCCAGGCCCGAGTCATGCGAATGGGAGTGATCAAATCTTCGGTAACCAAGAAGCGGTCAAGACACTTTTCTATACTAGAGGAACCCGACATCCCGTTTCGCCAAGTAGGCAGAAGTTCTGCCAGTTCCAGATCCACTAGAGCAGTTTTTGAGAAGAGAGATTTGAAGAAGTCCGCAAGTGGGTCCTGCTTAGCCATGTCTCCCCAAATCTCCTTGGAACTAAGCATCAGGTTCAGGTCTCCCGCTATAATGAGGTCTTTTATAGCCAGGAGGCCTAAGAGGTCAAGCTTCTCCCAGAAAGGTCTGCAGTCCAGGCAAGGACCATAAGTGTTGAGCAGGGTCAGGGTGGTGTTAAGTTCAAAACAGGTACCAACCAATAGAATCCCACCAGGACTAAGCACCAGAGAAAAATTAAAGAAATTTGGATCCTAGGCCGCCAGGAGTCCACCAGAGTTTCCAACTGAGCTAGCTGCACAAACCATCCAATCAGGCCGGAGAGAGAAAAGAAAATTCCTAGCAGCTTCAACATCCACTAGAGTTTCTTGTAGTAAAATAACCATCGGTCGAATCTTGTCAAGGAGTCATCTCATGGAGGAAAGTTTCAGTGGTCCTCCTACCCCTCTAATATTGAGGGAGAGTAGGATCATGATTTGGCCCATGCTTGGGCTTTTAATCCTCTAAGTGCCCCTATATTCAGATCAGTAGTTTGAGAGGCCGAACTCGATGACTCTGTGGTTGCCTTTTTCCGTGCACTGCGGTTTTGAGTGGTGATAAATCAGAGCCCATTCCTCTGGACCAAGAGGGAGTTGTCACAGGTTTCTCTTTCACTCCCGAGGTCGATGGTAAGTTTCCAAAGATGGAAGTGGGTGGGATGAGCGTTTTACCATGGTACAATAGAATGGGGAGGGAGTCAAAGGGAAGGGTGGTTGCAGGTGTGGTGGTAAAGATCAGTTGGTCCAGATCCTGTGCAGATAGTGGTTGTTCAGAGTATCCAGGGAGAGGGGTGGGATCACGCTCCGGGAGAGCATAGTCATCAGGGGTCTGAGAACTGGTGGAGGCGCTGAGGGGAAAGGGGTTGTTCGAGGGGGGTGGAGAGTGGACTAGTTCCCTCGAAACATGCCCAAGAGGCTCTGTGGGAGGATTTAGAGGTGCCAGAGCGTCGAGGGTAGCAGGACTGTGGGGAGAAGGTAGAGTGTCTGAGGGGTCAGTCTCCAAAGGTTCAGGTCCAAAAGGATCCGGCTGCAGAGAAGTAAAAGCCTGCGAATGTAAAGTGAGTCTCTCCCAGGCGGAGAGAGTGTTGTAAAGCGAGGGACAAAGTAACTTGATCTTACTTACCAGTGAGTCGTCTTGAGATGCAGGGCTAAAAAATCGAGGATGTTGTAGAGTCTCCTCTCCAAAATTTCCTGGTTGTGTATCATATCCTTCAAAGCCAAACTCCTCCGATAGGTCCAACTCTGGTTCAGTGGGGGGGAACTTTGAGCAATCCCTTCTTAGGTGGCCAGTTCTGCGGCAAAACGAACATCGGAACGGGATCCCCAGGTAGTCGAGTTGTTGAGCAAAAAGAAGGCCTCTCCAATCAATATTTAAGACTTCCGGGAGTCCTGCGTGGATATCCATTTCCACTAAGATCTTAGCCATTCTTCTGTATGATGAAGCAAGAGAGTGTGTGTCCACTTTTAAAAAATGGCCTAAAGAAGTACCGATGAGCTCGAGAGCCTGTCGGTTCTAGAGTTGTAATGGAAGACTTGGTAGAAGGACCCAGAGGTGCCTGTAGCTGAAGTATTAAGTGGAAGGATTAAAGCTGAGCCTCCATCTCTTAAGCATGTGGCTTCCACCACCAACAACCCAGAACTTGTCCAGAACGCGGACAATATCCTCAGGTGTCTTGAAAAAGAATCCAATCCATCCATGTTGGAGATAAAGGATCTTGGGAAGATATCCTAGAAGAGGTTTCCAGGAGGCTGTTATCCAATATTCCAAGCGTAGTTTGCACTTATCCTTGTAGGCTAACCTACCAACCAGGGCACAGAGAGCCAGGTTGTAGGCTTTAGAAAGTCCTACATCCATTCCCAGGACAAGTTTTGGATGTGATTTTTTGGTTTCCAAACCCTTTGAGGCTTTTTGTTGTTGAAGTTATGTAGGGGACGACCAATAGGGGTGCTGGACTGATGGAAGTTCCCACATCTCCTATTGATTCGATAGGGAGATAGTGGGTCTTCCTCAGGTATCGACTTCGGTAAAGTGTCTCTCGAGACAGATGTGTGGAGAGGAGTGTCAGGAGCGGATATCCTGGAGTTCGATGTGCAGTTTGTTTTCCAGTAATGGTTACAAATCAGCTCGTCTATAGAGGCAATGATGTCCGGATGGTCCCATGGGTCCCCGATCTTCCCCTCAGTGGAGTTCGAGATCATAGTCTCCATGTGAGTGACTGCAGTGTCCCCGAGAGTAAAGTCTTTTGTCGGGAGTGGAAGTTGTGACAGGAAATCCTGACAAAACAAGAAGGACCCTACCAGCTCCAAGTATGGGGGTTGGGGCGAAACGAAGACAAAGAGAAAAATGGGTGACCAAGATGTATTGGATGTCGCGAGAGTACTTGGAAAAAGTTGAAGTCAGTAGACAGTAGCAGAGAGAAATAGAATACTGTCTACCACGACCAAAACATATGTCTACTAGTAGAAGGGCCCGATCAGCTAAGTGAGAGAAGGTCCAAGGCAAAAGAAACTTAAACGGTGAGCAACTGTAAATCCAGGAAAGTCTGGACGACTCAAAGAGAGTTTAACAGTAGCCTTTGAAAGGGAGGTCGTCTGATAGAGTGAGAGTATATAGAGTTTGGAAGCAAGAGGAGGAAACAGAGGGCTGATACTACCCCCCATAACAGTCCCTCTGAAGTGTGCACTCCAGTTAATCAAAGGGCTGAAGCGTGCCCCAAACCAGTGCCTCCATTTTCATGGCATCGAGCTTTGAACATTCTATGTTAGGGTAGTCATGCAATAATGGCGTCGCTTGAGAGGTACAAACTCTCGCGGGGAAACCCCATGTACTTAGCAGGCACACTTATTGTCTATCAAACACTATTCTCATCACTACCTTTTCATGCAAAAAGATGTAATGGACATAAACATAGTACTTGTCTTTTCGTGCAAAGATGCAATGAACATTTAAATGAACTCTGCTAGAGTTATAAGATTCCTTGAGTTTGTTGTAGTTAAATGAAGTCTAAAGTTATAAGATTATTTTAGTTAGTTGAAGCCTCGATGGTAAGGCTAAAGTTTCACAATGAAATCTGTTTTCATTGGAAAATAATACAGAAAATTATTTTACGTCTACAATGTATTTTACGTCTACAATGGTCTTATGTTCCTTGTTATAAACATTTGTCTTATGTTCCTTGTTATAAACATTTTCTTTTTCATTTTAAACATACATAGTATATGTTCCTTTTTATAAACATTTGTCTTATGTTCTTGTTATAAACAATTTCTTTTTCATTTTAAACATACATAGTAATAATGAATTAAAAGAGTGACATCTAATTAGCTTGATATGCAAAATTCAAAGAAATTACACAAATCAACATATAAATTTTAATCTACAAGTAAATAAAAGTGTTCTGCCAAAACTTCAAACAAGTATAGTTGACCAACTCGCTTTCTTCTAAGTCCCTTCCCTACAAGGGATATCATATCAAGATTCAGAACCTCATAACAAACTCCAATGATTTATATGGCGTTCCCTTTCCCCTGCCTAAGGGCAATTTAATATCCTTTATTGTCTTAACTTTCGAGTACGATAAACTTGACCTATCAAATATATCATAACATATATTGTTATTTTGCATTATCCACACTACCAAAGATATTTCACAGACAATGGGCCCTGCCTTGCATCATACTTATCTTTACAAAGAGTCACTGCCCATCACTCACATGCCTCAGTCTACACCTAGGGGTGCACACCATCACTATATTGATTTTTGTCACCGCTTCATATCTCATAACCGACATAATATGTTTTAATAAAGCTTACACATTAATGGCGTCCACATTGATTGGTTCTGCAAAGATTTATATTGCATTTTGATTAAAAAAATTGTTTTCTTTAGAAGATCTTTTTAACATAAGTATATGACCCATCTTAATGTTGGTAAATACATTTGACTACTTTCAATGTAACACTATACATTGAATTTTCATGGATTAAATGATGAATTTTTCTTTAATCCCTTCTAAATAAGACCCAAATGGGAGCTTAAAAAATCTTTTTACATACGATAATATAAAATACATTCAGATATATTTGATAAACTAATGTCTGTTGATAAATTGGTGTCAACATGTGTCCAAGTGGCATAAACATAATTGTTCACCCTCAATAAGCATAAGCAATGTGCATAAACTGTGTGCTCCCAAACCATCAAGTGGTTTCCAGATCCATGGGCGAAGTGACCCTTTTTCTCCTTTAAAACATCCTTCCACCTCATAGAGTGTTGCTTGCCCCCTTTGACTGGGTCAATCTATTTAATGAAGGTTTGGTACTGGTATAATGACCTGAGTGTACTTATTGGGCATGAAGTAGCATATATTAGTAACGGTGTTGTCTAAATATTCTACGTTGTTCTACGTTTTGATAATTTTGGTCGGAATCCGGTGATATAAATCTGGACGAAATAACATTTTTTTGTTATTTAAATTGCGTTTATGAATGCATAAATGGGTTCAGCGAGTTGAAAAACATTTTGGGTACTGTTGTATATAGACTTAATCATGCAAATCTGCAGATCCAACAAATTCTCATCGGATTTTGACTAAACTTAAATGGATAATATAACCGAAAAAAAATCCCAAAAATTAGAACGTTTAGACTACAACTATTAGTAACCAACTTGATCATGAAAAAAAGGCTTGTAGGGCCTAGAATAAATCTTTTTTTTGTAGTAATGAATCAAGTTTATAGTAATCATTGAGTTGTCTTGAGTTTTGATGACTATCTCCCTTTCCAGTCACATAATGTAAAAAGAATTTTTTGCAGCCACTGGAACTTGTCCTTTTATGGTAGGCATACTACTAAAACAAGTGAATAGGTTAATCTATTTAATGAAGGTTTGGTACTGGTATAATGACCTGAGTGTATTTATTGGGTATGGAACAACATATATTAGTAATGATGTTGTCTAAACGTTCTACGTTTTGACATTTTTGGCCAAAAACTAGTGATATAAATCTAGATGAAATCACAATTTTTTGTTATTTAAATTGCATTTTTTAATGCATAAATGGGTTTAATGAGCTGGAAAACCTTTGGGCTACAAGCATATACATGATTAACCACTCAAATTTGCAGATCCAACAATTTCTCACCAGATTTCAGCTAAAATTAAATGGATAATATGACTGAAAAAAGCCAAAACTTAGAATGTTTAAACTACGACTATTAGTAACCGACCCGATCATGAAAGAAAGGCTTGTAGGGCCCAGAATAAATCTTCCTTTGTTGTAGTAATGAATCATGTTTGAAGTAATCATTGAGTTGTCTTGAGTTTTGATAACTATCTCCCTTTATAGTCACACAATCTAAACAAAAGTTGTTTGCAGCCACTATAATTTGTCCTTTTATGGCATGCATAATACTAAAACAAGTGAAGAAATATGCTTGCAAGTATCCTTGGAAGATGCTGCTTTGAACAAATCTCAATATCTCATGTAGCTTCCTTTGGTGTTGGTTTATAGATCAGAGCTAATGCCAAAAATTTCAATGAATTCAAGCACCTCAATGTTGTTTTTTTTATACTCATTCTCCCAAAATAGATTAAGGCCAACCTTTATGCATACAATGAAGTTAGGGACGACCTATGAATTAAATTTGTTCATGTTTTTTTGAAGAGCCGACCTCAGAAATATGAATACAAGCATGGCCGACATTTATATATTTGTGGAAGTATTTTGCTGGGATGATGACTTGGGACCTCCTGTGCTTTGAACCTCCTTGGATGTCTGATGGCTATCCTTTTCCCACGTTTTATGAGTTAATGGATGGTTCTCAATGTCTTTATCGATAGAACTTCTACTATTGATTTAGTTCTTCTCACTGGGTTCAAGGATACTCATATTGCTGATGCCTTTTTATTTTTATATATGCCTTTGAACTTCTTGTCATGCTTTTCTTTGGTTGTAGGTTCCTCCTTAATGGTGTCATTTTGGGGTTGTTGTGGACATAGTGACTGATGTATTTGAACAAGGAAATCACTCCCCCTTGAACCTATATACCACATATCTACAAATATTGCCAATAAAATGAGTATGGTGGAGCATAATCTATTGGAGAGATATTAGAAAAACTTTACCGAGTAAAGATACCACTCACCTCCTTGTAATTGTTATAAACGAGTTTGAGTAATGTCGATTTTCCAACTCCTACCATCTCATACAAATCAACCACACGACCCAAAGGATGAGGTTCATTAAATCAGGTGAGTAGTTGCTCCTGAGCAGCTTTGATGCTAGACCCCACTAAGTCAGAATCTGGTAGAGGTTGGCGAAGCACCTCTGGTCGAGGCTATGCGAACTACATAATCTGTGCAGTATGGGCAACTATTTAAAGAGCAGAATTACGATGTTGGAAGAGCTCACTACATCTGGTCTTCCATTCTCTATTTTTTTGCGGGGATCTTGGGGCTATAGAAGAGGCAACCACTGAAACATCGTCCTCGTCGTCTATTGGTGCAATGGATGAGGGATTTGGCTTGTTCAAGGGCTTCCTTGATCATTCCCAGACATCTTTACACTAACTCTGACAACTGCCTTTGTTGATCTTCGAATTGGTAACGACTCATTCATATAGGCGAGTTTTGTGTTGAGAAGTTGAACGTTCTCCCCCAACTTCATAACATCCTGCAACCATTTGAAGAGGGGACCGATAATGATGTTGGTAACGTTTGTCGCCACTCTGGACCTCAGTCAAGTATTGAAATTTGTGGCCATATTAGCAAATGACAAAGAGAGAATGGAAATTATTTGAAGATTGAAACGAAAACAAAGAGCGGAAAAAAAAAGGGATGAGAGAAGGTATGTAATGAGGGAGCAAGGGCTTTGAGAGCCAGGGCACAATGTAGACATAAATGAATATAGACTGGAAACAAAGATCAGACATGGATGAAGAAGCCGTCGCTCAGAGTCGGTGAAGGATAGGATACATGGAGAGAAATGAATGGTTAATTGTTGATCAACAGATGACCAATTTTTATTGACATTCGATAGACGACAAAAACCCTCAAAAGAACCTCCCCTTAAAAAACACCTTCGACATAAAAATAAATAAATATTTAAATAGATAATTTTATATATTTAAATACTTTAATTTCATCTATTAAAAAAAATTAACCTCTAACTTCAAAGTAACACTATACACTAATCCATTTTAATATGGAGCTAGGTCAATAAAACTCAATAAAAACACTTTTTGATATTTTTTCATCGTTCAATTTTGATAGGAAATTGGAAAACGCAGGAGAAAAACATGTGTAAACTCACCTACAACAACTCAGGATAAAAACTCTATTTCATATGCATCCATGGCAAGGGAAAAGACAAGGAAAAAACATGTGTAAACTCACCTACAACAACTCAGGATAAAAGTTCTTTTCATATGCACGCATGGCAAGGAAGGGAGGTTTTTAAGGGAAAATCATAGTTGGAATTTACATATTGAAAACTTTTTTTTTTAAGTATGTGTAATATTTCCTTTTTAACTTGGTATAAATTACATTTTTCTCAACTTTTCATTTCAACGTGTATTGCTTAAAATTTAAACATAAATCCTTTCAATAAAGTTAAAGCCCATAACTTTGACCAATTTGCAAACGTTTCAACCTGTACTCCTTAAAATTTAAACATAAATCCTTTCAATAAAGTCCACACCTTTGACCAATTTGCAGACCCACGCTGATATCAACTAATGCATTAAAGTGTCTTACATTATTGATCAGGGTCACCTAAACCGTAGTTGTATGAAGATGACTTTAAAATTGAGGAGTTGGACTAGGTGGGTCCACACTTCCATTTTATGTACTATAAAATAGATAACATTAAACAATTGATAGCGAGATGGTAGCACTTCTATTACACTCAATAACCTTTTTGAATTAAAAAAGGTTAACCTTTAATGAGATATGAATAATTTTTCATACAAGTGCTTTTACACCTTCCATATATATTAGAGATAACTTTTATTATTTATGTTTACTCTACAGTTTGGTTGTTTTAAGTTTTTCTTAGTTATTTAAATGAATATATTTAAAAAAAATTAAGTAATATTTATTTTAAGTATTATATTTAAATAATATTTTTAACAGAAATTTGGTATGATCTTTACTTTTTCTTTAAAATGTTTGAATGAAAGATTGTTTCTTTGAAATGTTTAAACGAGAGATCGATAATAGTAGTTGCTAATCAAGTGGAATTTAGCTAAATTCAAATCTCATTTAGACTAGGATTGAAGACTTCATATTGGAGAACTCATGACAAACTCTACTTTAAAATAGTTCATTCACACTAATGTATTTAAACAACACTTAGAAAATAATATATCAGTTTAAAAATATCAAAATTTGCTTAAGTTATATTACAAAATTATTAAGTTTTACCCCTTTTTTTTTTTTTTTTTAAAGTAGAAAAATAACTCGTAAAAATTATATTAAATAATGTTTACATCTTCAAAAGCAATATAGTTCTACAAAGGACCTTCTCCACAATAAAACTCCAAAAAAGAAGCTTTCAGGACTGTCTCTAACATTTGACTCTTAGACCATTCGAAAGAGTTCACTTATAATTGAAAAAGAAACTGCTCGAAGATCATACCTTGGTCCAGGAACAACAAAAAATAACAAAAACTTTCACACCGTCTAAAAACAACAATTATAACAGATTTATCTAAAGAGCAGGGCCCTCACTTACACCGTTCCAAGTGATGTAGATCAGTTTCCCTTTAGGCAAAGTAAGGGCTCTCTTAGAGAGCAAATCAACCTCCTTATTTGTTTCTCTATAGATATGTTGAAAGCTAATACCTTCGAAGGCAACCATCCTCTCTTTAATTCTAGCCTTCCATGCTTCGATATTGATGGCTTGAAGGTTTCCTTTTGTGTTTAGCCAGTCGATGATCACTTTTGAATCCCCCAAAACCTGTAAGTTTTTTAAATCCAGAAGATTTGCTATCGTGAGTGTTGCCCAAGCACCCATTAGTTCAGCTTTTGTGTTTGACTCTGCACCGCAATTTATAAACCACCTATAGTCCGGTGCCTCTAAGCATTTTAGTGTGCCTCCTGCACCGCAGTTTTTTCCTCCAACTTCCGCTGCCCCATCAAAAAAAGCCAATGTATACCCAAGAATTCTGAAAAAGGCTTTTAGTCGCAATGCCTTTTTATTATTATCTCGTGACTTTATAGTGATTGCTCCAAGGATTTTTAAAACCACAGTGATTACTGAAGCTTTCTTACCTTCGAAAATAGACGAGTTGCGTTCTTTCCAAATGTACCAAGCCGTTACTAAGGGAAGGATCTTTGACTTCGCTCTATTCTGTAGCCATGACTCCATGCACTCATTCAAAGTAGGTTCGTTCCAGCTTAGATTAGAATTAAACTGTTGTGCAAGGTGAGCCCAAACACTCTTTGTAAAATCACAATGAATGAATAAATGAGAAACATCTTTTGAATTATGTTTGCACAATACACAGTACCCCGACCTGATCCATCCTTTTTTAAGCAACACGCTCCATGTGAGGATTCTATTTTTGGCAGCCAATAAGAAGAATAGAATAATCTTTAATTGAGTGCCCCAATTCCAAACCTCAGCCTTCCATCCTCTCTGCGTTGGCAAATTTTGAGTGGACAGGATAGCGTGATAGTAGTTTTTAACTGAAAAATCTCTCGACTGGTCGCCTCCGTCCCAATTCAGATCGCCTTTTTTAAAATCTGATAGTATTATCCCCTCTCCACATAGTTGTTTGTATAGGAAGACCATTCGGTAGCAAGATCTCCCCCTAATCCCAGCTCAACGCTAGAAATCCATCGGTGCTGATTATATAATGGAATGTGCGTCGTCTTTGAAGCTTGAGACAGATAAGTTATCTGATTTAAAGAGAGGGCGGTCAAGAGTTCTTCACTGAGGAACGAATTAGTTCCCATACCCAAAATTCTGTCACAGCCAATTTTGATGAGAGTTTCGTTCCTTGGGTTCTAGGTAATCCAGTGAAGGATGACCGAGAGAGCGTGGAGGAGACTCAGCCATAATCTGGACACAACAGAAGTGCAATGTAAAGGTCTTCTGAGCCAGTTGCTGAGTGAGGTACTGTGAAGATATTTGTCTCTAATTATAGAGTGCCAAAGGCTCTTTTGAGTTAGGACATGGCAGAGAGTGACTGAAATTAATGCAAAGTTAAACAGATTTTTATTTCGAATGCCCCATCCCCCATTCCTTTTGGGTCTTGATATCACTTCCCAGCTACAAAGGTGGAAGCGGTGTTTATCCTGATGTCCATTCCATAAAAATCCGAAGATTAGCTTTATGATTTTGGATAGAACCGAGCGCGGTACGACCTCCATGGACATCCAGTAAATAGTCTGACCTTCCAGAATAGATTTAACCAAGACGTATCTGCTTGCCAGAGAAAGCCACCTATTACACCATTGATCTATTTTATTTTTTATTTTTGTGATCAACCATTCCCAGTCAGCGGCTCGGTGTGCACCGGTCTTCAAGAAGTAGCCCAGATAACGAAAACCGAAAGTAAGGTCGTTGAAAGTATAATGTAGGGCAGACTTGAAAGTGCTCAATTTAGGTTCCAAGATACCTGCATGATGTACTGTTGATTTTGATAAGTTGACAGCGAGGCCCGAGGCTTTGCAAAAAAATGATATTAGTCTATCAATCTCTCTCCACTCCACTAGGTTTGCATTGAATAAAATGAGTATGTCGTCCACAAAAAGAAGATGTAAAATCCTGGTCACTCTAGCTATCTTCACCCGTGAGATAGAGCCCTCTACTTGACTCTTTTTCAATAATAAGCTGAGACCTTCCATGATAAGAATGAACGGAAGAGGGGATAGCATGCATCCTTGCCTGATTCCCCTCCCACTTCTAAAGAAATCAGTGGCTTCACCATTTATAAGGACATCAAAAGACGCCGAGGTGATACATGCCATGATCCATTTTGTCAAAGGTAACCCCATCTCGCACTTCAGGAGTATCAATCTGAGGAGGTCCCAATCAATGCAATCGTAGGCATTTCTTAAGTCCAACTTTAAGACAAGGGCTTTAAGTTTCTTCATCTTGATACTGTGCAGGCTTTCATAGGCCGTACCAATGGAATCTTGTATACGTCTTCCTTCCAGAAAGCCCATCTATTTGATTGAAATTGTTTTTGACAGGAAGGGTTTGATACGAGAGGTTATGATATTTGAAATAAGCTTGTAGCACAAGTTGCAGAGGGAAGTAGGGCGAAAGTCCTCGAAAGATTTCGGGCTGTTGGCCTTAGGGATCAAAGTAAAAAAAGTTGCATTTATGCCACCTGCGATTTTGCCTAAGATTCTAGATTCTTCCACCGTCGCTAGGAGGTCCTCACCTACTAGATCAAAGAAAAAGATGAAAAACTCCGTTGTCCAGCCGTCCGGACCAGGGCTTTTTTCTTTTTTGCACTATAGTAACGTCATTTTCAATTCCTCCAAATTGACTGGGGAGAATAAGGAATTTACTTCTTCTTCAATAACCATTGAAGGAAAGAAATCCACCAAATTGCATTGCTCTACTATGTTTACTGTGGGTGACTCCTTGGAGAAACGCTTGAAATAATGGACAGCTTCGGTTTTTATACCCTGTTGATCCTTCACCAGACCTCCGTCCTCCTTCTCTATTTCCCAGATAAATTTTTTTATTCTGTTTCGACTAGCAGTGTTGTGAAAAAATCTTGTATTTTTATCCCCTTTTTCCAGCGAGAGGGCATGACTGCACATCCGCCATAACTGTTCCTCTTTTTTTAATATTTCCAATCTCTCTATTTCCAAAGAGCGCATAGTGTCTTTTGCTCCTTGGTCATTGAAGTCCAAGCTGAGGTTTTCACTGTTTTTTTTTATATCGGCTTCAATCGACAACAAGTTTGATCTTTGAAAAACCTTTTGTTCTTTGTTCCACCTTTTAGTGAAAGTTTTTAGTTACTGTAGCTTTCTAATTAACCTCCTCTGACTGCTTGTTTCTGAGAGATAAATCGGGCTTTTCTAAACTCTTTCCACTAAAACTGCAAAATCCTTATCGCCCAACCATTGTTCATTAAATTTAAAAGGAAAGACTTTAAAAGCAGGTGGAAAAAACAATTGTAAGAGCAGTGGGGCATGGTTGGAAACAAAGGGCAATTCCACCCATGACCTGTAATATCCACTGTCCAAAAGAAGACTTTCAGCTACCAAGCATCTATCCAGTCTTCTTGCAATTGCAACCTGTCCCTGGCGACCATTTCTCCAAGTTGGAACCATTTTGGCTAGTTTAATATCAATCAGATGCTTTGATTGGAAAAGATCAATGTAATAGTCGTCAACTAGCTCGGATCTAAGCCCTCCCAAAGCCTCTTCAGGAGAAAGGAGGATATTGAAGTCCCCAACCAAAATTAAGTTTTTTACATCAAGTAAACCACTACCTTCCACCGTTTTCCAGAAAGAGAGCCGGTTGGTACATGGGGCATAAACATTGCGTAATGCGACCTCCTTATTATTTAAAATATTCCTTCCTGATAATAAAATGCCCCCACTGTAAGATAGGGTGACAGCTCGAAAAAAGTCGGGTCCCACGCTGCAAGTAAGCCACCAAAAGTACCCATTGAACTTACCGAGCAAACTACCCAATCCGGTCTGTAAGAAAGGAAACAATCTCTCGACTTCTGAGTAGTAACTAAAGTCCCTTGGAAGAAAACTATTTCAAGTCGAGTGCTTGTCAGCAGATGCTGAATGGAGGCAGCTTTGAGGGTGCCTCCATGTAACACACCCACTATCATAATTTTAAAATTTTTGGGGTTAATCTCCCACAAATGGGAATTCTCCAGAAACCTGCATTAGCGAAGTGCCAATCCCTGGTTCAATGTCGGGATTCGGGGTTTCTAGTGTCAAAACTT
>SNQJ01S0026268.1:47994-77523 GCA_010110895.2 Picea sitchensis | reverse complement strand
GAGCCGCTTTTGGTTCTCCGGGCCAGTGGAGTCCAAATACGGTCTTTTTAATTCTTGGTGGAAGTTAACGCCCCTTTTTCAAGGTGCCCTCCACCACCATCGTGGTCTCTTTTCCGCACATCCCCTCTCAGGAGTTCTGTAATAAATTCAAACTATCATTTACATTCATTGACCTCTTCCTGCAGGTCCATTTACAACACATATTCATACTTATGTGTTTTGCCATAGTCCTTGGCCAGTTCAGTTATATTTACAATCTGGGGGAAACAGGGTGTTACACTCCAATCCCTCTGATATTTAATGAGAGAAATAACATTATTTTTCCCTGGCCAGGGCTTTCACTACTCTAAGAGGCCCAATTTCACTGGAAGACGGATTAGAATCATTTATAAGGACTCTGTTCTGTGACTCGAGTTTCAGGTTGCTTTTGGTTTTGATAGGAGAGACTTCGACTCCTAGGCCCCTTGACCAGGCAATGTCTCTTCCCTGACTAGCCTCTTTTAACTTTGAAGTACTCTATCCAGAAGACTCGCCCCGATCGATGCACTTTCTCCCTATAAACGTAGGAAGTTTTAGAGCCTGATCATTATCTTTTATAAAAGGGATCAATGATTCTAGGACTGAGTTGAACGAACTCGAATCCTCTTTGGGTTCTCTGAGGCTTGCCTCCCCCATAGAACTATTTAAAGCAGGGATAGCAGGACTAGGCACCGTCTCGATCACTCTTGCCTCACCCCTGATTGGGTCTGTATTGGCTGGAAACACTGAAAAGGTAGGGGATGGAGAGGCCTCACGGTTCTCTGCAGGTGATCCATGAACAAGGAAAAAGGTTGTCTCCCTAGTCGTTGGCTCCTTACCAAGACTATTGGTAACTAGTGCCTCCTTCGCTACCCCTTTAACCGAGGTAGTTGTACGTAGGAGCCAATCGGAGGAGTCAACAAACTCCTTTTCCAGCTCTGATAAAGAAAAAAAGAGAGAGGGGCATAGTTGTTTGATCTTACATGAAAGAGAACTTGTGGACTCCGGTAGGAGCTTAGACACAGCTGCAGCGAAAGAAGGGGTGGTCCCCAGTGATACATCTTCATCCATATAGGCTGGAGGATCCTCCTGTACCTCAATGTCTTCAGTCTTTTCCTCAAAAGATTTACCCGGACATTCCCTTCGAAGGTGGCATGTATAGTGACACCAGTTGCATCTGAAAGGGATGCCTTGATAGTCTAGACGATGTCTGATATGGCAGAATCTCCATTCAATATCCAAAACTTCTTGTAGACCTTCGTGTATGTCTATAGCCACCAGTATTCTTGCCATTTTTCTCTCAGAAGCCGCCAAGGACAAGTAGTCCAGAGAAATAAAACACCCCAGTGCATTTCCAATAGACTTCAGAGCTCCCTCATTCCAAAGAAACAGGGGAAGTGCAGGCAAAAGAACCCACAGGTGCCTATTTTGAAAGTATTCGGTAGTAGGGTCAAGTGCGATCCTCCATCTTTTTAACATTAGAGTGCTCCTCCCTAATAACCATAAACCATCCAAAAGTAGAGTTGCATCCTCCAGAGTTCGGCATATAAATCCATACCACCCTTTCGTGAGGTCGAAAAACTCAGGCAAGTATCCAAGGATGGGTTTCCAATATTTTTGTATCCAGGCTGAGACTGAGCACTCTAATAGATGAGCATAGGAGAGCCTTCCTACCAGTCCACACATCGCAAGCTTGCAAGTTTCTTGAAGGCCAACGTCCGCTCCTAAAACCATTCTCCTTGGCTTCTTGTTTTGTTTCGAAGCCTTTTTCCTAAGCCCAGACCGAGGACCGTTTAGTAAGGATGTATTGACCCATCCATTCAGTGCTCCACCTTTAAGACCATTCCTGAGGTGGTGTGCAGACTTCTTAAGTAAAGAGGGAGCCTGTGAAGGAAGTGAAAATGCAGAGCCACCACCAGAAACTGAAGGGTGGAAAGGGGACTGATCCTGGCAACTTCCAGGATGTTGTAGACCATTTGTAACCTCATTTGCAACAAGACAGGGAAAGGGAGTCCCAACCCTGTCAGCCCTATTGAAGAGTCCTAAATTATTCCACTCTACCTCATCTTATGGGTCCATGAGCATCGTGACATCTTTTGTAATGCCAGCCATCGATCCCAGGTCCATATAGCAACCTCAAAAAAGGCGCACAAAGTCAGTGAAAGAAACGAGGAACTATGAACAAGGATGAAAGGATGATAGAAGCCTGAAGAAACTCCCCACAATAGTGGTAGGATCCACTTCGTTCCTAGGGAAAGGGAAGAAACTATTAGAGTTCAAGGGAAGCTGACAAAAAAGGTTCAAAAAACATAGGGAAGAGAGGTAGGCCCAGCATCGAAAAAAAACCAATAAGTAACTGTCTGAAGTAGAGACTGTTCCCCCAGTAAAAAGTTCCGTAGTGGCAGAGAGAAAAAAGCAAGAGAACTGTCAGGACGAGAAGCAGTTTCAAAGTCGACAAGGTTCGAGGGAAGAGACAAAAAAACTTAGAAAAACTCAGGAACACTTCGTCGAAAACGTTGTAGGGTGAAGGCTTGCAGCAATGTCATTTTGAAGCATTTGAGAAAGTCATGCTATAGTTGACCTTCCGCCATGAGAGGCCTGGTTCTCTGTTTAAGTTTTACACTTAAATCATATGAAAAGTATGTATGAGCATAATGCAAGATGCAAGTCAATTGGATGTCAACTAAGCATATTATTCACATTTATGTAATCCCATAGAATCTTTAATATTTAGAGAGTTTAAAGCAATCAAAATTCATTGACATTAGCATTTGTCGCATCAGATCCATAATAATTGGAAGCTTAAAGGATTTAAAACTTCCTACTACGAATCATATTATGCATTCAACAACAATAATAGACAAATGTTGTTGAATTAACCATATGCAAATTTAATAGTGGTATGAACTCTTTGATGAAAAGCATTGCTAATCTTAGAAACTATATTTTTGAAAATAACCATACTAAAATGAAATTAAATGATCTCTTCTATATAGTTTGCCCACCTCTTATGACTTAACATGTTAAAAAAACAAGAGATATAAGTATAGTGTAATATTAGTTGCCCTTATAGACCATTATTATCACTATTACCAATAAGTGATCAAACAAATAATTATTATTATTCATATACTTTATATTATTAATCTTAATACTCTTTCTTAAATTATTATATGTTATTTTGTCGATAAATTTTAATTATATCATTATTTTTTTGGAAAATTTTGTGTATAAATTTAGGGGATGCTTTTTTACATTTTTGGATAGAATTTCCAATAAACTTATTAACTTAGACTAACACATTTTATTTAGAAAATTTAAATAAAGTATCTATTGAGATGAAGTTAAATGATACCAAAAATTGATGACAATTAAATATTAATTATATCATTATTATATTATCATTAAAAATATTGAATATGTTAACAAGAATTCAGGTTCTTGACGTTATTAATCCTAATATCTATGTTGTATTATTAAATGTTATTTGGTTGACAAAGTTTTTTATATCATTATTAGTCCATGCCATGCTATGGGATTATAACAATGAATTTGCTTTCTATGTGATATTAATTTACTTTTTACCATAAATTTGTGTATGCAATGTAATGTTTAACATAAAAAAACAAATATATATTTTTGGATGTAATAAAAATATTTGTGTTTCTCATTTCTAATTGGTTGATAGAATTGAAGTGTTATTGCTCCCTTCACATCTTTCAATATGTAGAATTAATTACATAATCAATAATCAATGAATTTCACCAATTACCACATCTAAATATAAAAAGTTGTACTATGTATTTATTATTATGCTTTATTATATTTATATTATATTTATTATTTAATGTATTATTTATTATTATATTTATATTATATTTATTATCTAATATATTATTTAGATTATATTTATTATGTAAAATAATAAATATTATATAAAAATATATATTATTAAATTTGAAAGGTTTATTTTTAAAAAGAAAAATTGAATATTTTTAAAATGCAATTTGCATTTGGCTAACTTAATTTAATTGAAAGGAAATTTAGGTTAATCCCAAAAATGTGGTCAGAGATCCTGGCCAATACAACATATGACAAATCTATAAACTAAGTGTCATGAAACAACATGTCTTCCTCCATTCCTTGTGAGTCTAGGTCGAATTCTTTGAATTCCAATCTTTCTAACGGTATAGTTATCAGTTTTAATTATTTTCATTGAAAGTCTTTACAAAGTGATTTCTTTTAAGACTATGAAACTAACCCCTAGTTAACAGATTGTTCATGTTTCACAATAATTATCATCATCAATAATTATAGGGTGTCAGCTATTATCTCCATTTCCAAATCTACTTGGCAGGGACTAAGCTGCCATGCAACCCTTGTTATATATATCCCTATGAGATTTGGATCCATTCATAAGTTGAGAGGTATTGTTATAATTGTTGGGTATGTGTTATATTCTTTGCATGAATAATAGTGTTTGAGCTGGGCGTGCAGGGTTATGGTCTTTGCATGAATAATAGTGTTTGAGCTGGGCGTGCAGGTAAGCATATAGGGGGTCCACATAGTCTGGGTACATTTCGGATTTTTTTTTCTCGCCTGGACTGGATTATATTTAGGTGGTTTTTCAAGATATGGCTTCTTGTCAATGGTTTCTATTTACTGCTAAGGAATTAGGGTTTTGACTGACCCGTCACAGCTGGGTTAGGTTTGGATGCCATCGCCCCTATATGTATTTTTATTGTAAACATTGTAACACAATGAATGAATATAGAATATGTTGGTTTTCCCGTTTGGGTTTCCAGGGAAAATCTTTGTGTATATGTGTGATTATAATTGTTTTCTTTCCTATTTTAAGAATTTATTTGTGTGTTTCATTATTGTAAAAGGTTTAAATTTATATTTTGTATTAGAGAAATTATTGGCTTTAGAGGGATTCATTTGTGGTCATGGGTTTGGATTGGGAATGTGATAAGCCTTGTTAAAGTGGGAGATCTCATGGGTATTGCTTTTTGTGAAAAGAAATGGTAAGCAATTTGAAGATGGAGATCGAGAAGTTTACCGGAAAGTTTGAGCCGTGGGAAGCTCAAGATAAGATCCGCTATAGAACAAAGATCGCGATCACTGTGATCTAGGTACCGCACTCCACAGAACTTCCTCGCAGATGACCGAAAAGTTGGATCAGAAGGCAAAGAGCATAATTTGATTGTGTCTCTCATATTTATTATTATTGAATGTGTCAGTGGAAGATACAACCAAGGATTTAAGGGAAAAGTTGGGGAATTTGTATCACTTCCAAGTCCCCGGGTAAATAACCATTCCCCGAGAAAAGAAGATATAAACTCGATGAGAGATGGAGACTCTAAGGGCGAGCATTTGAACTTCCACATCAGGGTAAGGTAAGTCAATTAGTATCTCTGAGATTAAAATTTCATATGAAGATAAATGGATCAGTTTAATGTGTTCTTTACCACCGGGATAGTCCGTTTTACCATAGGTGGTAATACTACAACTCTGAACAAGTTTAGGAAGTGGTCTCATTGTTATTTTTGGAGGAGATGAGATGTAAGAATATGGAAGGGACATAACATAGACACATTATTTGCAACAGGACACTCCCGATAAAGTTAGCCAGATTTAATTTATCAAGTGGAGATCTAAGTCTAAGGGTGGCAGATCTAAATCTCCTAAAAGTTTGTAAATGTATGTCGGAGATGTGGAAAGGGGGTACCCGCGAAGAAGCAAGGTAGATCCAAAGTTGAGAAAAAGAAGGATCCAAGAATCTTCTTCTACAAAAAGAAAGACCTCCAAGGAAGAAGGAGTGGATGTGTACTGGGCCTCTTCAAACACACATGCAAATCATTAGGCATGGTTGATTGACTCTGGTGCATCATTTCATTTGACTCCCCATAGGGAGTGGTTTGGAGTGGTTCTGCGAATATGAAGGTATGGTTGAAGGTATGTCTAATCACACTTTTGATTTCCTGAACATTGTCTATATGGGAAGCAAATCGGGTAAGATTCCTCCAAGGTAACGGCTAAGGAATTTTACAACTAGTTCACGGTGATGCTTTTGGACCTGTGTCGGTTCCATAATTTGGAAAATTTGTGTACTATGTCCATTTATAGATGAATTCTCAAAGAAAACTTGGATATATTTCCTAAAGAAGAAATTCTGAATTTTAAAAGGTTTAAGAGTTTACAAATTTTGCTGAGAACCAAACAGAGAAAAATAATTAAGGTGTTGAGGATGATAAGCATGTAAGAATTTCATGGAAATGAATTTGAATAATTGGCAGATAGCAAGGCATAAGACTATCACTCCAGTTATAGACTCCCCAACAAAATGGAGTCAGTAAAGGACTTAACAGACGCTGATGAAAAACTGGCGCATGCCTCGCAGGCCTGCCAGTGTTAATTCCTCGGCAGAGGCAAGTAATCGCGATGTTACCTCGGTCACCAGACTTCCCTCGCTGACCTAATAAGACTCATACAAGAGGTATGGATTGTAAGGAACCTTCTCTCATCATTATCATCCTGCTGTTTTATCGCCATGCTGAAGTGTTCATGTTCCAAAGGAAAACATGAGTAATGTGGATAAGAAGCGTCAAAAGTGTATCTTTATTGATATAAAGATGGTCTCGTGCTGGGTTATAAGCTTGAAACTAAAACTAAGAAGGTAGCGTATATCAGATGTGGTATTTAGAGAATGAAGGATGTTAAACAGAAGTCCTACCAAGTAAGAAGAACCAGAGAAGATAGAGTTTGATTTAAAGATGATGAATCCCACTCTCCACAAAAGAACATGGACCAAGAAGAAGATCCCTCATAATTCCAAGATTGAGGAGATCATATCGCTAAAGAAGGCTATCGAAAGGTATAGTCCATCTCGTTTTCCATTCAAATTTTGCCTTTGTCTACGATGATGATCCTAGAATCACGTGGAGGCACCGGATTCAAGATCTAAATCTCCGGAAAAGGGCCATGAAGAAGAAATACTTTCGATAAGAATGAGTAGTCTTGGGATCTAATGGAGTTGCTAACCGGAAGAAATCCCATCGGGCAACAAATGGGTATTTAAAAAGAAGTCGAATGCATAAGGAAAATTGGATAAATATGAAAGCTCTGCTAGTAGAAAAGCGTTATTCCCAGGTTGAGGGAATTAGATTTTGGTGAGATTTTTATCCTCGCTGCCAAGTTAACCTCCATAAGATTAATGTTATCTGTTGCTGCTGCATCTGATTTTGAAATAGAACAAATGGATGTGAAGACAAATATCTCACATGGGGATTTGGAAGAAGAAATCTATAAGTATGAAGCAACCTAAAGGTTATGCCGCGGAAGGGAAAGAAGGATTGTATGCAAGTCAAAAATTTTTGCATGGTTTAAAACACCACCAAGGATGTGGCATCAAAATTTGATACTTATATGTTAGACTTGCCTACAAGAAAGCAAAGAGGATCAATCGTTTATTTTAAATTAATTGCGATCATTTGATTTATTTACCCTTTGTATGTGGATGATATATTGTTGATAGGAAACAACATGGAGATTATCCGTGATGTGAAAACTTCGTTCCTCTAAATTTGACATGAAGGATATCGCCTCAAATTTAATTTTGGGCATGGAAATTAAAAGAGATCAGAAAAGAGGAAACTCCGGTTAAACCAGAAAAAAATATGTTGAGACAATAATGCCGCGGTGAGGTTTAATATGCGTGAATGCAACCCAGCCACCTTATTCCTATTGGTGTAATTTATCTCAGATCGCTGTCCTGTCATTGGCTGAAGAAGAGGAGCACACAGTTCCGTTCCATATGCCACGCAAGCTTGGCGCTTGATGGGCGTAATGGTCCGTATTCAGACCGCAGACATTTATTACGCAAAGGGGATTTTTGAGAATGTATATGTCAAAACTAGGAAAGAGCATTACTGGACATCAGTGAAAGGGTTTTCGCAGTTATGTATAATCGCTAGCTATGCGGATCGTAAGCAACAAGGAAGACCGATTGACAAAGTGGCGGATATGTTACGGATTTGTAGGATGCGCATCTGGCCGGAGATCCGGAACGAGGGAGATCTACAAGGGTATGCATTTAACCCGCTTTGGAGGAGCAATAAGTTGATGAGAAAAAGATAGGCTGTAGTAGCACTTTCAAATCCGCTATGTCGAATACATGGCAAACACTCATGCAAGTAAGGAATCAACATGGTTACAAAGATTGTGTTCGTGTATTGGTTTGCAACGTTATAAGAATAGATTGTGACAAATGAGTGCAATTTTTCCTCGCAAAGAACCCAAAATTTCATCATTCAAAGACAAAGCATATTTATATTCAATATCACTTTGTGAGAGACATGGTTAAAGAAAAGAAAGGGTTGTTGATGAAAGTGGACACTTTGAATAATTTTGTAGATTCATTGAAAAATTCTGTTAGCACAGAAAAGTTATCCTGGTTTAGAGTAACAATGGGAATTGTTTGCCTGGATTGTTGACTATGTAACCCCCTATGTGCAAAGAAAACAACAAGTGGGAGAACGTTAAAAGGTCTATATTCGCATATGTCCTGAGCTGCTCACGCTTATATAGGCCGCTAGGGCCCCCTGGTATAAGGTTCGGGGTACGCTTCACAAATTTTTTTTTTCTTCAGACGGACCGTGATTTTTGAGACTAATATTTCATTTAGGTGGCTCTTTTCTGCTAATACAGGTGGTTTTTCGGCACATGGTTTCTTTGCCGATGGTTTTCTATTTCTGGTTAAGGAATTAGGGTATTGGACTAATCCAGGTCATTGGGTTAGGGTTTTGGATGCCGCTGGCTCCTATATGTATTTTGTATTGTAAACATTGTAACATAATGAATGAATATAAAATATACTGGTTTTCCCGGTTTGGGTTTCCAGGCGAAAAATCTCTGTGTAATGTTTGTATTTGCCATTGTATCTTTTCTATTCTTTTCTGAATATCTGTTTGTAGTAGATATTGTACAAGGTTAGAATTTACAATAATTACTAAAGAAATATATACCATGATTGAGGGAAAATTGGGAGTGGATATAGTTGTAGTTATAATTATATGTAAAGAATTTGAATGTGAAATGTAATTAAGATATTATAATTAAAAAAAAAACAAAAAACAAAATAGTTATTTGTTTGATTGTTTAGGAATCGAGATAATGGTTAAGAACACGTGTTTCCTCTTAAGAGGTTACTAGTTCAAATCTAGAGGGGGGTAGGGTATGTATACCTCCAGAGACTTTATCAGTCAAATCGCTGAGCGGAGTGGGGTCCCTTGTCCCACAAACAAGGGGGTCTCATACACCAATTTGGTTTGGCTTGGTCGTGACCTTAAAAATAGATTATTATTATATAATTGAACTTCACAAAAATAATGTTGTTGGCTTCTAGAATTTTATAAGTATTGGTAGATTGTGTAGAAGTGTTCTATGAATAGATTACTAAATGATACATAGATAATTTTAATCCACCTTAAGCATATTTTTCAAATAAGACGAAACATGATTTTAATGTCAAGACTAGGAATTCCTAAAAAATCGTTTGTTATGATTAACAATATTATTATCAATTAGTCCCCATGGTGTAGAACAATCGGTGAGGGAGTGCGTTGTTAAGGCACTCCGTAAGTGAAGTCATCGGTTCGAAACCTCTGGGGACACCTCAAATCTAGCCATGTTAAGGGCTGGTGCGGTCCAAGTCGGGTGCGATCCCCTGGTGATTTTGATGACTTAGATGCCCCTGGGTCATGGCATCTTAGCCACATGCCAATCCCACAAGTCAGGGATATTTAGCTAACAAAAAAAAACAATATTATTATCAATCTAGCTACTTTTATAAGAAGCCCGTACATGGTAGAAAATGGACAATTTGGGTAACTAACTACTAATATTACCAAGAACAATGGAAGGATCCTTTTACAATAAGGTTGATTTGTTCACCATCAATCATATTAGAATATCCTTGAAGCAGGGGAAAGGCAACGCCAAAGAGAACATTATAGAATACATTTTTTTATAAGCATAGTATTTCATGAGTAGCATTATCATGGTATATTAATTATTTGCATGCATAAAGGAAAAAGGTGTTAGAAAAACAGGATCGCGGAGCAATAAAATAAAACAAATGCAGAAACAAAACACAAAAGATACACAATACAATAGAGACAGAGATTTACATGGTTCACCCAGTGTGGGCTGCGTCCACCAAAGAAATTTCCAGGTCCTTCCTTTATTTTTATCCAGCATATGAAGGGATGCAACCTACAACAGACCCACTGTAACTTCCTTTTATTTCTCTCATAGTCTCCTCACTCAGAATACAATATTCTCGATAATACAAAGGCGTAATGCATTTCCCTCACAAAAGAGGGTTGCCTTCTAGGGAAAAAACCCTAACATAACTTCTACCGTCAGATCTGCGACCTTATAATGAACGATCCAGATTTACAATGAAATTACAATATACATTTACAAGGCAATTTTTTCCTTTCGAGGGTTCGCCCCTGAACCTCGCAGAGGGGGTAAACCCCCTCTGCACTCCCCCATGTGGAAGAGTGTACATACTTTTGGGATGTAAAGTCTTCATGGGGTATAAACACAACTGAAAACAAAAGACCTCTGAATCAAGAAGATAATCAGGCTCCACACCAACAAAAGGGAATAGTGAACATGTGCAAATTATTTAGGTCAAAGTATGATTGATAGGTATTTGTTAGCAAGTATTTGACACAATTGTTATTATCATCACTAAGTACTACTTGTTAACTCCCAAAATGAAACCGTTCTTTCAGTTGAGTTTTGTGGTGGATATCATGGCTTTTGGTAGTATCTTTAAGTTACTTTTTGAGTTTTTATAGCTGAGAAAATTTTGGTTTTGATGTGTCCTAGAAAATAATTGACCCATAAAGTCTTTTCTTTCAAAATTGTCATTTTTTCTTTCCACAGCTAACGTGTTTTCAAAGATTCATTGTGCGCTGTGGAAAGTGCCCACTTTCAACAGTTTTCAAAGATTCATCAGGCGTCAGGAAGTGCCCACTCAACAAATTTAAGGAGCTCGCTTCACCGCTGACGCTACGGTTGAAAGCATTAAATCTTAAAGGTTTTGAAAAATCGCTTCTGCGGCGCTACTGTGGAAAGTACATGCTTCAATGTTTGCGATGGTCTTCTACAAAGCGGGTGCGCTTCGGTTGAAAGTGCATACTTCAACAGCTTCAATGTGGGTTCCTTCAAGAAGTCACCGGGTGAAAGCGGCGTTTTGTACGCTGGGCGCGTGAGGCGCTTTCCACGGGCTTCCGTTGTCGTGATGAAGCGAATCACGCGGCGTGATATCCACGTGATGAAAGTTAATGATGATGTGATCGAATTCCACGCCGAGCAACCGGCGTACTACGTGAGTGGGCAATCATAGAAATCCAACCATGCATATCGAGCAGGACCGTAATTTTGAATTTGTCCAACTACCAACGCCATCACTTTCTAAAATGGCAAGTCTGTGGTTCTGGGTGATGTGTAGGTACGTGCAGGGAGGTACCGCCGCCCCGACACCATCAAATCAACAGGTCTCATTTCACAAAAAACCATTTCCAAAACATCACGAAGTTTTCATTTAATTAAAATAAAGAGCCGGCCCGACCGCTTTCAAATAACGCAGAACTCCTCGCTCGACTAAGTGGTTACAGGATCACAAAGGTCAAGGTTTAAGTCAGTAGATGGTGAGAAAACGTAGCATGCTTTTACTCTGCCGAATTGGATAACTTATCCTTTTAGAATCACATCCCGAGGTCCGGAAGAACTTTTCAAATGCGGGGTGCATGGAATTCGCAGAAAGGTTACAAGTTGGATTTCACCAGGCCATAGCTGAAGCCTTTTCCAAGACATTTGATGGCAACAAAGCTCGAGTTGGCTCTATGGAAATAAGGATGAGGCTGTCATTGCCGAAGCTACAGGATTGCCAAGGACTCGTAAAAAATGGTTTAAAACCATCACCCTAAGAATCTGGATTTCATGGTCTATTTGAAAGATGGGTACAAGCACAAGGCGTGGACAAAAGGTATGCTCATTTTATATCCGGGATGAAGAGTGGCAAGATTTATTCAAAGGCATTCAACTATACATTGCCTCCTCGTAAGGAAGATATGATAAATTGATGAGGTACCATTTTAAACTCATGGATCATTTTACAAGAAAGACCCCCATGAATTTGCCTTACTTCTTATATCACAATTTGTCTAAGGTCTGCAAGAGAACTAAAGCTCAGCCTTTAAGCATGAAAGCTACTCTATGTCACCTAGGCCTCATTAAATTGATTCTTCCGCAAGAATTGAAACAACAGGAGGGGAGCTGGGAGCACTTCCTGTTATGGGAAGGCTTTGAAACCGTAACCGCATCAAATGAACAGATGGCGGGTGTAGGTAAGCAATCCTCTCCTCAGAGAAGCTCGAGAAGAAGAAGGGCCTGGTCAGGACCTTCAAAGGACAGGGCATCTAAATTGAAGTCTCACAGTTTGAAAAGTAAATTGAATTTTGAGCGTACTACGAAAGGCACTACACGTTAATTCAGACATCCACGCAAAGAAAGTACGTGGAAGAAATATCCTTAATTTACCTTACTCGGGGACTAACTGGAAAGCGTGAAGATCGCTGCCCTCGCGAATGTTCTGGAGTAATCATTTAATGTGCTCTAACTATGAAACTTTCGATCAAATAGAATAGGGAGAATCATAAAAAAACTCTAGATCGAATAAATCTCAAAAAATCAAACATCTCAAGGAGGTAATTGCCCAACAAGAAGTCTTGGAACAGGTGATTATGATGTGTATAAAATTATCTCATAACTTTGCTAAGACAAATGCGAGATTTAAAGACCGCTAAGGAGAGTGTTAGAGAGAAGAAAAGGAAGGCAAAACTCGCCAAAGACTGCAAAAGCCTGCGGTGTCTTACCAAGCAACTCAAGAAGCAGATCAGGGGGTCAAAACAAAAGTTGAAACAAACCCTGGCCCGCCGTGACCCTGGCGTTCTGCTCAGTGGTCGCCAACATGCAGGTGAGAAGTCGATGCCCACTAATTTTATTTTGAAATCAATATTGAAGGCGGCTCTTTTGTGCACCATCTGAACTTTCAACAGCAGGGCTACTATTTCGCAATCTGCTATTGAAAGCGTTAGCTTTCAACAACTAACCCGTAAAAATTTCAAACGGTTGCACTGTTGAAAGTCAAATCAAAATTTATGTCAAGAATTTAAAAGTTTGTTTCAAAAATGTTTTGAAGATATGCCAACGTATCAATGGACCGTTAAATTGCATGCAAGAAGTTCAACCCCGTGGATTCATGGGATTTTGGTTACTCATTCAAAACCATATCCTAAAAACTCAGCCATAAATATTGGAAAACAGAACAGTCACGTACAAGTGTCATGCTACTTCACCACATCACAGATGCTGAAAGATGGAGGAAGCAAATGGCGATTTTGAAGACTAAAGACAGATCGACCACTCAACCATTTGATTACTGGAAGACTTTGAAATTAAAGTAGTTTAGATACAATAGAACTATTTTTATTTAATAATAGATCCATTTTTTTAGGATTTGTGTAACTCTGCCAGGTGGCTATAAATGCATGTTCTGATATCAAACAATGGTTCGATTTGGGATAGAGTAATAGGCTATTGTACTAAGACTTTTGATGTTAATACAGACCACAGGTTCCTTTCAATTTTGAATGTCAGTTTTCCATCATTCTTCTTCAAAGACTATTATTCAGGTTGTCAAGCTTTGAATGGCTGTTGTCCCATTGTTTATCTCATAGCCCGATAATAAGTTTCTTGATTGTCTCTTAGACCCTAAGCATTGTACCGGGTTTAGTTGCAATCTATTCTCCACCCACTTAAAGTTATCCGCCGACATTAACCAATCTTTGAGAGCACTGGCTTCATTTGTTTACCATTTTCATGTTTGTCGCTATAAGCTAGATTGAGTTGTCCCATTGATCCACATTTACAAAATACAAAACACATTCATTTCTTAAGTTACCAAACAACTTTGGTCAAACCAATAGCGTTTCGGAGGATAGCAATCAAGGCCGCTGTTTGTGATCAACCGGGTCACCCAAGGTGGACAAAGTGAATACCACCACTATACTGGTTAAATGACATAGATCCTTATCTTTTACGATAGACAAAGCCCGACATCACTTGTTGTACATTTTCTATCCGGCTTAATTCCATTGACGGCGGCTCCTAAAAGAGCTCACACCCGGGCAAACCCAGAATGCCCATTGACAACATCAGTTCCCGATCCAGAAAAAATCATCACAAGGGCAAAGCTTTTGCACAAACAAATGCCTCCTAGATTTTCAAATCAAGTAATTGATTCAGTATTTAATTGGAGTACTATATTTCTATATCTCGAAAAGTCTTTTGAAACCCCACGAATTCAAAATTCAAGAAATAAAAAGTTCATCTCAAGCCGCTAAGGTAGAGGAACCATCTTTTTCTTCCAATATTACCGATTCGCTTTGAGATGAAATTTCATCGCATCCAAAAGAACATTCCTTTCCATCTTCTTTTAATTCATCACCTAGCAAACCTTCAAAGGGTGTTCTACACACTTATACAAATCTCCCTCGTCCTTGGGGAAATTCTCCAAGATCTATCCTCTATGGGTGAAGAAAACCTAGCTTCGCTACTCAACCAGTTTTACAAAGCCTCCTATTTACCCATCAACTTCAAACCGCCAAGTTAGAGTGAAGTGAGACTATTCATTTCCAACTTTGTAATTTATCTCCATCTTTCCCTCTCCGAAGTTACTCATATCCCCTCCATTATTCCCTACAAGCCTGCGACCGCATCTATCACCAAGGTCAAGCCATATCGCTTTCCTCCGACGCAGAATGGAACAAATCTTGGCAAAAATATATGCCCCTCTTGTCTTTCCAAACCCCCGTCAGCTTATGCCAACATGAGATTATCAGAAATATGTGCCCAAGTTTACTGGATGTGGAGATTATACTGATGAAGAACACATTGAAGCATTTTATGCTATGCAGAAAACATAAATATTTAAGAAGAAGATGTGTGGACCAAAATTTTTTGTTCATAGTTTGGATGGCCAAGTCCGGAAATGGTTCAAAGACCTACCAGCAAATTCAATCACCGGGATTGAACAATTAGATGAAGTTTTCTTGAAGAATTGGGGAGAAAGGAGAGATTTGCTATACTACATTCGAAGTTTGGAAATTCTGAAGAGAGGAGATGGAGAACCAGTCTCAAACTTTATTAAAAGATTCAACAAAATGTTTGGTAAGATCCTGACAGAGATCAAACCAAGCGATGCCTCAAAGAAAATAACATTCTCTCGCAATTTCTTTGATCCAGATTTTTGTTTTATCCTTAGAGAAAGATGATCACCCACGCTTTCTCTAATGCAATATGCTACTCTCGAAGTTGAATCAAACATCACGGCCTCTCGTGGCTTAAAGGAAGGGTTGAGAAGAAGAATTTTGTTGTTGAGTCTTCTTCTTCTTCAAACGTCAAATGGAAAGATGGCTAAAATGTTGGACAGTCTAACATCAGAAATTTCAAAGTTAAAAGTTCAAAATCATCCACTAGCAAGAGCAAAAGAGCCAAATACTCTTTAAGTTCTTTAAAATCTAATCAGTTTTCCCTACAGAAGGAATAATTCACAAACTTAGATTCTGCAAAGAGATAGGAAATGCTAATGGCGATCAAAGGATAAGGGTAAATTTCTTCTAATGTAGCAATGGACGAAGAAAAATGTTGAAGATCATGAAGAGGTAGAAGGTGACATTCATTGTGTAGGACATGAGACAGGAACATCTTATCTAACACAACAAGATTATGAGTAATCATTAATGACTCAACAAATCGTATGATGATCTCCTTGGTGATGGCATATTTACAGTAGAAGATAAGAACATATACAACCTTCAATCTAAATCTAATTCGCTATTTTGCGCATCATCTTCTCCCAGAGTATTCATCACTGGCCAAAACAAAAACATCCATCCACGTAAGATCAAACAGTGTCTTCAAAAGGAGAACATTCTACCTTCAAGAAGACCGTCCCTCTAATAACCCATTAAACTCCAGAGAGTCAACCCTTATTGAACAGCGTTATAACCGGCAGCTCTTCAAGTCGCAAAAGCTTCGAAAAACCGCTGATAAGGATCCTTATTATTTTAATTTCGAGGCCGAATTACAAAAGATCAAGATTCCAATGACCCTTGTTGAGTTGATGAAGAAAGAGATGTTTAAAAGAGATATCCTCAAACTTTAGACCCACAGTCAGTATCACATTCTGCTGATATCCTAAATATTTACGATGATAAGCCAACCATAACTCACCCAATGGTAGAAGATGGGATGAAAGTTGTCCTCCTGCTCTATATCTCTTTAAATATCCATGAAAAGACACCGCATAATTGTTTATTGACTCCTGGCTCCTGCATAATTTGATGCCCAAATCTGTCATGGACGATCTTGGACTGGAAATCACCAAGCTTTACCATGACCTCTTCTCCTTCGATTCTCGAAAAAGTTAAAATGCCTTTGGGATGATTATGAATTGGTCAGAACTCCCACTCCAAGCATCAATGAAGACAATGATGATGGACATAGTGGTGGCTGACATACCCCCAAAATTCGAATGTCTTCTATCAAGATCATGGATGAAGAGGCTAGGTGGCACCTCCAGATGGACCTTTCCTATGAAACCATCCCCGCTGAGGGGTGATCATAAGAATTTACAGGAGTCTCAATTAGCATATGATCATGATGAGAAGAACCCATCTAATCATCTTATTTACGCAGTCAACATAGATATGGGATCTTGTATCTTGCAATTTGATGAATCACTGTCTAATACATTGCTGCTCAGAAAACAATCAGACCAAATCACAGATCAGTCCACAGAGATAGCAGAGGATGATCTATGGACTATGTTTTTTGACGGTGCTTGCACCAAAGAGTCAACTGGAGTAGGAGTGGTATTCATTTCTCCCTCAAAGAAAGCTTCTCACATGTCCCTTTCAAACTTGATTTTAAGGTGATGAATAATATCACGAGTACCTAAGCATTGCTTTTGGGGCTGAACGCATCAAAGGAGAAGGGCATTAAAAATTGCAGGTGCTTGGAGATGCAGATTTGATCATCCGAAGTGAATAAGTCTTTTCATGCCAAGCATGTAAGGCTAAAAGCATACCGAGATGAAGTTTTCGAAGCAATTAAAAGTTTTGCGTGATTTTAAAATTACATTTGTGCTCAGAGCCATGAATGAATCGGGTTGATTCATTGGTTGTATCAGCTTGTGCATTCATTCCCCCTTTTCCCCACAAATTGTCTTATGAAATTCAATTCAAACATAACTTCCTTCCGAGCACAAAGTTTTGGAGGTTTTGAGGATTCATGTCGAATCCCCAATTCCGATTCCTGATCGATGAGTTTGCATATCTGCATATTGATCAGGAGAATGGACATGATGATGAAGTTGAGCGCCAAAGCTCAAGAACAAAATTACATCTCATGAGATAGTTCAACCTGTCCACCAATAACCTTAAAGGCTTGGTCCGCTGGAGAGGCTTTTCGGACAACAATGATGTGAATTCTGTCAAATTTGCAAAGTGGGGAAAAAGAGTCCGATGTTTTCCAGTATAATGTGGCCTGTGAGCAAGATCCCAAACATGTTAACTTGTCCTCACATTTGACTGAAAAACAAAAATCTGATTATGGAGAATTGCTGAAATAATTTGCAGACATCTTTGCTTGACAGTATGACGATCTGAAAACCTTTGACACAGAAGTGATTCAACACAAAAATTCCCTTGAATAAAGATACTAAACCATTCCATCGTAGTTCTTCAACTTTGCCGCCGCTTCACAATGGAGAAAAAGAAAATTAAGAAATCGTTGATCATCTTTTTTTTTCCGTGACATCATTCCTCTCTCGTGTATCTCGAGGATTGCTAATCTTGCGGCCGGCTCTAGAAGAAGAATGGAGAGATCGCATTGTGGTTGACTTTAGAAATCAACAAATGCTCCAGAAAGACAATGCCTAAAATGGAGCATATAAGCTATGCATAAAGTCGATCGGCTGTACCGTCATTTATTGATGGTTTTTCCAGGAAATTACCAGCTGCCTAAATGGAGCATATGTTGCAGAAGATGTCAGGATCGAAGGTAATGTCATTTATTGATGGGTTTCCGGATACAATCAGATTTCTATCCATCCTGATGACCAAGAAAACTGCCTTTACCACTCAATGGGGCACGTTTATGTACGAGAAGAGGCCCTTCGGCCTGATGAATGCAAGGGCGACATTCCAAAGGGAAGAATGGACATCGCTTTCATTGGTGAGAAAGATAAATTTGTCCTGATTTATCTGACGATATCACTGTCTTCTTTCTCAAGCAGTCACGAACTTCATCTGCAACATTTGAGGAGGACATTTATGAAGTGTCGAAGGTATGGCATCTCTCTTAATCTCAAAAAGTCTAATTTTGCACTTAAGGAGGGAAAACTATTTGGGCATATTGTTTCAGGGGATGGGGTTAAGATTGATCCAGTGAGGGTAGAATGCAATTGCAAAAATCTGTCCTCCTTAGGATCAAAGAAAAGACATTATCATTTGGAACCATTAATTTTGTTAGAAGATTCATAGTGAACTTTGATGAACTCACAAAGCATATCACCGCTATGTTGAGGAAAGAATCTGAGATAAAGTGGACTGAAGCAGCCAGCCAATCATTCAATGACATCAAGGAGGCCATCACAACAACTCCTGTATTGATCAACCCCGATTTTTCCAAGATATTTTACATCTTTTCATTTTGCTTCCAATGACACGATCGCTGCAGTGCTTTTGCAGAAGAATGCTGATGACCAAGAACAATCGGTTGCTTTCTTTAGCAAGGTCTTGAGGGGTGCAGAGATAAAGTATGAATTACCGAAAACAGCTCACGACTTGTCAAGTCAATCAAGGTATTTTCGGTGGTCTACATCTCTTTCTCGTGCAAAGGTAATCGGCTTTGTTCCTCCAACAAGAAGATGTTCTCCGTCCAACCCGACATTGATGGCAAAATAAGTAAATGGATAGCCAGATTGATTGAGTTCGATATTGAAATAAACTAGGTAAAGTTAGTTAGTTAGTCGTATCTCGCTAAACTCTTGGCGTAAGAGAATTGTACGCTTGACATAAATCCGATGAGTATTGATACGTTAAATGTCTGGCCTTCAGAAGACAAAGATGGTAAGGGATACAGGTTTCATCTCATCTAGTTGATTGCAAGTGGTACAACCACATCATTCAGTTTTGCAGACCTTATCATTCCCATCAGATTTAACAAAGAATCAAAGAAGGGCTTTGAAGCTCAAAACCATAAATTTCTGCATCAATGAAATTTGTCGTTTCGAAAAACTAAATTGGTCGGTTAAATAGGTGCGTAAACAAAGAAGAAGCAGCTAAAGTCATGATAGAATTTCACAATAGTGAATGCGAAGCGCATCACTATTGGAAAACCACAAAACACAAAATCTTAAGATCAGGTCACTATTGGCCATCCCCGATTTTCGAGCGTGTATGACTTTTAGAAAAACATGTGACAAATGCCGATTTGAAGGCAAAAAACAATTACTAAACCTATAGTGGTCACAGGGCCTTTCCAAAGAAGGGGGGCCCGGACTTTATAGGTGAGATACATCCACCTTCGAGTGGTCAACATCGGTGGATCCCGGTTGCCACCGATTACTTTACAAAGTGGATCGAGAAGACTCCTCAATTCTAACGCCAATCACATCCGCCATCATAATTTTTCTCGTTAGGATAAATTATATTCGCCAGATTTTAATGGCCCCAAGAGATTTGTATCATCGATACCGCCGCTACATTCAAGCATAAAACAATTTCAGAATTGTGTAAGATATCACCGGTACATTCTTACAACCTACCATCCGGCGAATGGTTTACCCGAAATCCTCAAACAAGAGTTTAGTTTAGGATCATAAAGAAGCCGTACTGAACAAAATAAATAGAGGTTGGGATCAAACCGTAGTTTTCCTCAGGCTGACAGGGTAACATAAGAAATCACTGCGCCTCTTTCTGTTGGTGGTATGGTAATTTGAGGCCATATTTCTCAATTGTGACAATAGTCGCAGTTCTTAAGCAAGAACCGATAACCTGCGGATTTTGACTAGGGGGATTCATGATTTGGTAGAACTGCAGCAAGAGAGAGAGAAGCTCTTAGAAAAAAATGAATTTCATCAGGAAATGATCAAGCGGAATTTCGACAAGAAAGTCAAATCTGATGTATTCAAAGCAGGGGATATGCTCTTAAAGTGGGATGCAACAAGAAAAGAGAAGGGGAAACACGGAAAAATTGAGGCTCTTTGGACAGGTCCTTTTTTGATTGCAGAGGCGCAACTGAACAACACTTTCATCCTTCAAGCTATTTCAGGCGAGCCAGTTTTAGGGGGGGCCCTTTCAACGGGTGCTTCCCCGGTGATCTGGCTTTCATAAGGCTTCTTTGAAGCTGAAGTTCTTCTTGTACATTTTCTTTTTCATCTTTGCTTTCTTTACTTTGTCATTCAAATAACTCCATGCCCAATGGTAAAGGAAAATAAAATTACTATTTTCTTGGAATCCTCGCAGGGAGGTATCCATCCAACTGGGATGGATATCTCCCAGTTGGAGCCAAATGTTAACTCCCAAAATGAAACCGCTCTTTTCATGGAGTTTTGTGGTGGATATCATGGCTTTAGATAGTCTCTTCAAGTTACTTTTTGAGTTTATAGATGAGAAAATTTTTGGTTTTGATATGTCCTAGAAAATAATTGACCCATAAAGCCTTTTCTTTCGAAATTGTCATTTCTACTTTCCACAGCTAACATGTTCTCAAAGATCCACAGCGCCGTGGAGCGCCCGTACTTTCAATAACTAAGGAAGTCGCTTCTATCAGCCTGACGCCAACAAGAGCGACACCAAAAGGTTTGCAGAAAATCAGTTCTTTCGGTGGCCATTGCGTCTAAGGAGGCGGTCTTCTATTAAAGCATGCGCCAAAGCGGAGTGCATACTTTCAACAACCACCGTATCCTTCAGCAGAGTCACGCTACCGGTGAAAGTGGGCGTTGTGCCGCTTTGACGTGAGGCATTTTCTGGTATCGTTGTCGACGTATGGGAATCACGCGATATCCACTTTGGCGAAAGCAATGATGATGCGGATCGACTTCTACCGCCGTGAGCAAACCGGCAGGCAGCGCTACCGCACAGAGGGCAATCATAGAAATCCAAACCATGCATCGACATGACTCCAGAATTTGAATTCGTTCCAGGAACCATGCTCAACGTTCATCACTTTCGAAATGGCAAGTTCGGTTCTCTGCGGATGCGGTGTGCATTGTGAGGAGGTACCAGCTCGCCTCTATTAACTATCAAATCAAACAGGTCTTCCATTTCACAAACCGCTTCCAAACACCTACCGGTGCTTTCATTTAATTCAGCGCCGAAGGAGCCCTGCCCGCATCGCTTTCAACAACGCAACCCTACCACTAAGTGGTTAAGGTGGATCACGCGGTCGCGCTTAAGTCATAGATGGTGAGAAAAAACGCAAGTATGCTTTTTACTCGCTTAGAAATCTTACACTTATCCTTTTAGAATCATCCTGACGGCCCGAGGCATTTTCAAACGCGGGTATGGAATTCCGCAGAAAGGTTGGCAAGTTGATTCACCAAAGTTACAACGCCAAGACGCTTGATGGAAACAAAGCTCAAGCAAGTGGCTCTGTGGAAATCAAGGTGGATGAGGCCGTCATCGCCGCAGCTACAGGATTGCCAAGGACTAGTAAAAAATGGTTTAAAACCACCTCCGCCCTAAGAACTGGATTTCGTGGTCTATTTGAAAGATGGGCACAAGCACAAAGCGTGGACAAAAGATATGCTCGTTCCATATCTGGATGAAGAGTGGCAACATTTATCCAAAGGCATCTAACCATACATTAATTCAGAAGGAAGATATGATAAATCGATGATGTACCACTTTAAACTAATGGATCACTTCACAAACAAGACCCCATCAATTTGCCTTACTTCTATATCACGCTTCTAAGGTCTCAAGAGAATCAGCTCAACCCTTTGATACGAAAGCCACTCTGGCGTCACCTTAGGTTCATTAAATTGACTTTTCCCGCAAGAATTGTTCAACAGAGTGAGCTCGAGTATCTCGCTCGAAGCTGTCGGAAACCGCAACCGGGACCGGCAAATGAACGAGGCGTGTGCAAGAAAGAAACTTTCCTCGCAGCAAATTGGGGAAGAAGAAGGAGGGCCTTGTCAGGACCTTCAGTGGACATGGTATCTAGATTGAAGCCTCACAGCTCGAAGAGAAAATTGAATTTCTCGAAAGCGTATTCACGAGCAGACTGATAAAGCAGTATCCGTGACATCCTATGCAACAGCATGGAAGAACATCCTATTCTACCTAATTTTATTCCAGAATCGAAAGAAGATCGCGTCTCATCAAAGTTCTCGAGCACCAATAATGTGTTCGTAACTATGACTTTCAATCATAGAGCAGTGAGAATCATGCAAAAAGTCTCATAGATCTAATAAATCTAGAAAACAAAATATTCTGCGGAGGTATCACTTCAACAAGAAGTCTTGGGAACCGTGATTAACGAGAGGTATAAAATTTTCTGATAACTTTGCTAAGACAAACGCAGCGGCTGAAAGACCCGCCAAGGAGAGGCCGAGGAGAAGAAAAGGAAGACAAAACTCGCTAAAGACTGCAACAGCCTGCGGTGTCTTACTAAGCGCCTCAAGAAGCAGATCAAAGGGTTAAAACAAAAGTTGAAATGAAAAACTCAATCAGACCTGAAGGTTCTTGCTCAAGTTGTTGTCAACATGCAAGGTGAGAAATCGGATGCTCACTGATTTTGGCTTGAAATCAATTTTCAGCATGGCGCCCTTTGTGCATCTACGGATCTTCAACAAATGCCAGTTACTATTTCATAATTCGCTAATGTGGAGAGCGATAGCTTTCAACAACTAACCCAAGAAAACAAACCTGGCTTACCATGGAAGCCGGGCAAGCAAATTTTGAGGCCGAAAACGCAACAGTTTATTTCAAACATGTTTTAAAGATATGCCAACGTATCAATGAACTGTCAAATTGCATGCAAGAAATTCAACTTGATCTCGGAGGGATTTTGTTTACTCATTCAAAACCATATCCTAAACCTCAGCCATAAATATTGGAAAATGGAACAATCATGTACAAGTGTCATGCTACTTCACCACATCATAGATGTCGAAGTTGGAGGAAGCAAATGGCGATTTTGAAGACTAAAGATGCAACTGAACACTCAAATCCGGCATTGGATTGAAGACTTTAATTTCAAAATAGTTTATTTAACAGAACTATTTTATTTATCAACGATCCATGCTTTTGTGATCCGTAACGCTTGTATGGGCTATAACGCCTGCTTTTGAGTTATCAAACAATGGTCTGATTTTGGAGCAGAGAAATTGCTATTGTAATTTCAAACTTTTATACATACAGATCACAGTGTTTTCTTCTAATTTTGATTGTCATTTCCATTTTTCTTCTCAGACTATTATCCTCTAGGTTGTCAAGCTTTGAATGGTTGTTATCCCATTGTTTGTCTCATAGCCCCGACAATAAGTTTCTCGATTGTCTCTTAGACCCTACACTATACTGGTTTAGTTACAATCTGTTCTCCACCCACTTTAAAGTTATCTGCTGATTAACCAATCTTTGAGAGCACTGTCTATTTGTTTATCATTTTCATGTTTGAATGCTATAAGCTGTATTGAGTTGTCCCATTGATCCACATTTACAAAATACAAAAAACATTCATTTCTTAAGTTACCAAACACCTTTGGTCTGCAACCACAAAGGGTTTCTTGGAGTGATAACACTACTAAATATAGGAGAATAGATCAAGTCAAACATTCAATGTATAGAAGTATGATTACAACATAGAAGAATCTAGAATTTAAGTGACAAATAACATAAATGTGCCTCTTCTTTTTTTCGTAGTGAGACATAACCAATATCCTTCATTTTTTCATAGTGTTCAAAGGAGAATGATGGTGCTACTCACATTCCTTCTAAAGTAGTAGTGTGTGACATTGTCATGAAGGTCAAGCCTTAACGTTCAATGTTTCCAATGTCAATGGTAGACCTTGTTAAGGTCATTCCTTGAGATTTATGTATAGTCAATGATTGAGCCATCTTAAGGGGGATTCGTTCTTGTTACTTCGTTATATGGGTGGAATTGATACATGCTTTGGTTGGGTTTGGTCCCATGGAGGGCCAATGTATTTATTGAATGCCACAACACCATATGGAGGGTTACTTTCCTGTTCATATACAATTTGCATGACTACTCTAAGAGAACCATTGACTAATCATGCCTGGACCCATAAATTGCAATATAACATAACTTGTTGGCCTATACATAACAAGACATGTTTTTCGATTTGGTCATCATCTTGGTGGTGTGATTTTGAGGCACTGAGTAATTATGTGACACTTTGTGCGATTGACATTTTTAAGGATTGGAGCATGAACTTGTTATGACTGTCCACAAGAATGTTTGTTGCAAAGAGGTGGATTGAAGTGTCAAACCTTTGATGCTCTTCAATGGATAATAATATGTCGGTTCTAAATTGAAGGAAGTTCCAGTCATCTATTGTTGGTGTAGCACTGTGAATGTTGGTCAACAACTGGCGGAACTGAGACTGGGTGCCATAAATGCCTTGTTGTCAAAAGATTGTTTCCAAATTGATTACAATGGTAAAGGTCATCCATAAACTCCTCACTGGATTTTCTCCTACATAAATAGGTTTGTCCATTACTGGCGATAATTGGCCCAAGTCTCCTACAAGAATTATTGAACGATAACCAAATGAACAATGGTTCCTTTCTGCAAATGCCCCAGGCAAATGACTAGATCCTGTGAAGCTCATCTCATCAATTAGAATGTATTAAATATGTTTCATCTCTTATTAGAACATTGTAAGAGACTAACGATGTAAAGGGTTCATGTATGTGATAGGAATCCTAAGTCCTACATGTATAGTGGTTGCATGTATGTTAAATTTTGCAACTCTAGTAGGGACACGAAGCAATATTGGGATATGGCTAGGCATTGCTTAAGAAGATAGTGATTCTTTGATGCAACTTACAAGGTAGGATTTCCTTGGATGATCATTTTTAATGGCTCTTTTGGTTATCTTGCTTGTAAGTGTTGTAAGATTATGTCGAATGCTCGTTGTTGATTTGTAGACAATGTATTTCTAGAAGGACATAGGGGATTGAGTTCTTGTATGACTTCTCCATTCCTTCACATGCATTTGATGAAGTTTGGTGTAGTGTCTAATGCATCTTTTGATACTTCGAGCTGATCCCATGGGTGGGAAGTGTCAACCCCTCAGAGTCCCAACATATCAAGAAAAGTGAATTTAATATCCCTTATATGGGCCAATCTTGATAAAGCTTGTCACTCATTCATATCCATGTTTGGTTGTATGTTAATATGTCTATCCTCATCTTCAGATGTTTTCTCATCGGGAGTGGGCACATGGATGCGATCCACATGCCATGTATGGTAGTCATTTCTTATGCTCTCCCAATTAGCCAAAATGTCTTATTTTGAAAGACATGTGTCTTTAGAGAAGGAACGAAAGGGTTTGTACAAAAGTAGCTCACTCCAACAAAACTCAACAAAGGTATTAGGATCTTTGTTTGGTGTTGTAGTAAAAAGTGGCCATACATGTACAATTGTGGGGATGTGTCTTTTTTTCCACTTTTGATTTTTTCGTGCTTGGTTCTATGTCCAATGTTTTGCGAGGTCAATCATACATATAGGTTCCAACAAAATAGGATGGATGAAATATGCACGGTGAAACTAGATCTAGATAAGTAGTCAGACAAATCATGAGAGACTCGACAAAATAGTTGATGACCAACATTTAGTTTGGTGAAGATGCGGGTGCATGTGACAACGTGTAACTTTTGGAGCATATGTAAGTTTCTTGGGCACTTATGTCTTGGTCTACAATTTCTTCTGAGTGAAAACATTGATAGGGATTTGAGACAGGGTCGTCTCGATGTGATGTAGCTGCAATTCTGGTCAACATATCATGGTAGGTCTCTAATGTCCCCTCTACTTTGGAAGCATATTTGGCAAGAGAGGACTGGTTGGCAATCTACATTTGCTCGCCATGTTTGGAGTATGTTAGGATTATGGATGTTTAGGCACTCATCATTATGTTCCAAGTGATATGTATTTCGACTCGTTTCATCAATGTAGAGTGACGACTCCATTTGTACCTTCCAAGGGAATTTATACCTGCATTCACGGGTAGCCCCTTTTCTACAGAGACATGTTTTCTAAGTTCACTTCGTATGTCTTTGAACTCGATTTAAGAGTTTCTAATAGACCTCAACTGGGATGGATGTAAATATCTCTTGTGTATCTAGCAAGCAAGGTGTTGATGATTGCATCTCAGACATGAACTTCTGCATGGGTTTTGTGTCAAACGTGCGGTAAGTCATTCGAGTCTTCTATTTTGTAATTCACTTTATTTATAAAGTGAAAGTCTTTTAATTAAATGTTGAGTCCAATAAAGTGCATCTTTAATGCATTAGTGATTTAGACCAATCTCAACCGTAGAACTCAAAGTGAGATTATGTTTTTGGTTGATTCTAGGGTTTCAGCTAAAGTATAAAGGAAAGTTAAGGTAGAGGGTAAAGACACACTTTTGAGCAGATTCAAAGAAAAGGAGAGGATCAAATGTTAGATCAAATTGAAAAATGTTGTACAACTATTCATTCTAGTGCAAATCTAAGGTCCAACAGGAAGATCTAGTGCATATATGAGTTACCAATAACAAATCTAGCATATTTGAGGACCAATAGGTAGATCTAGTGCGTATCTGAGTGACCATCAGACAAATCTAAAATATATGAGGTCCAACAAGAAGATCTAGTGCGTATCTGAGTGACCAACAGATAGATCTAGCAGATATGAGGACCAACAAGCAGATCTAGTGCAAATTTGAGTGACTAATAGACAGATCTGGCATATCTGAGTGACCAACATATGAATCTAGCAGATTTGAGATCCAACATGCAGATCTAGTGCAGATATGAGTGACCAACAGACATATCTAACATATCTCAGGTCCAGTGGGAAGATCTAGTGTAGATCTGATTGACCGACAAACAAAGCTAGCAGATATATGGACTCACAGGAATATCTAGTGTAGATTTGAGTCACCAATAGAGAGATCTAGCATATATGAGGACCAACAAGCAGATCTAATGCATATCTAAGTGACCAGTAGACAAATCTAGTAGATTCGAGGTCCAACAGGCAGATCTAGTGCATATATGAATGACCAACAAACATATCTAGCATATTTGAGGACCAACTAATAGATCTAGTGTAGATTTGAGTGACCAACAAAAAAAATCTAGCATATTTGAGGACCAACAAGTAGATCTAGTGGAGATCTGAGGTCCAACGGGCAGATCTAGTGTAGATCTGAGTGACTAGAAGACAAATCTAGCAGATCTAAGGACCAACAGGAAGATCTAGTGTAGATCTAAGTGACTAGTAGACATATCTAACAGATCTGAGGTCCAACAGGAAGATCTATTGCATATATGAATTACTAGTAGACAAATATAATAGATTTGAGGTCCAATAGGAAGATCTAGTGCATATTTGAGTGACTAGTAGAACAATCTAGCAGATTCGAGAACCAACAAATAAATCTAGTGCAGATCTGAGTGTCCAACATGTTGAAAACCTTAGTTTTGAGGTGTTCTTGTAAGTTTTGATAATTAATGATAAACTAATTTGAAGGACATAAATTATTGTGTACTTGAAAAGTTATTTTGCTTCCGTTCCTTATATTTTCCAGCTATATGTGTAACCGTTTCATGTTCATAATTTTATTTCTATTATTGAGTAAATTCAAGATCTGATTTATTTAATAAAGCAACATAGGACAACAATTACTTAGGGATAGAAAATTTCACATGGTATCAGAGCGTGTCTCTAATTGAGATACTTAAGAGTTTACATATGTAGACCAATTGTTGGAGTCAAGGACAAATAGTTAGAGGGTTTCATCATTGTTACTTGAAGGACTTAACATTCTACCAGAGGTAGGGATGTAAAGTTCGAGGAGAAATTTGCTTCCAGGAAGTCTCATGAGACTATACCAGTGATAAAGGATGAGGAGCAGGAAGCTCCAAAGGATGAGGCTGGGTCACCAATGGCTTCTAGTTCAGGGTTGCAACCTTCAAGTGAGGAGGAGGAGCCATTAGATCCTTCCATTTCTATCAGGATACCTAAATGGTTCACTCAAACATTGAGGGATGCTCAGGAGTACGTTGAGACTCCTAGAAGCACATTCATCGAGAGTGGACCTTCGAAGAAGCTTTCGAATTACATGACATTGATGAGCAACATCATAGATTTTGAGCCTTCCAGTTATAACATAGTTACTAGCTTAATGAGATCTGCGACCTTAAAACGAGAACTCTAGCCCTTAAAACCCATATTTTTGCATAAAAAACATGAAAATCAACCCCCAAATCAAAAAGTGGTGCTACCGGTAGCACCATTTTCCGTAATTTGGTCAAAATTACAACATTTTTCAAGCATGGGCTTAAAGGATCAAATTTCTTAAACAAACTTTAAAATCAACCCCCAAATCAAAACATGGTGCTACCGGCATCACCATTTTTTGTAACCGGGTAAAAATTACAACTTTTTTCAAGCATGGGCTTAAAGGATAAAATGGTCGCTCAAAAAAAATCTAAAATCAACCCCCAAATCAAAACGTGGTGCTACCGATAGCACCAATTTTTTTGATCGGGTCAAAATTACAACTTTTTTCAAGCATGGCCTTAAAACATAAAATAGTTGCTTAGAAAAACCTTAAAATCAACTCCTAAATAAAAACATGACGCTACCTACAGAAAAATGTTTTTTCTAAACATTAAAATTATAATTACGACCTAATTCAAACTACGGCCTTGACAACAAATACCTACACAAATAAAAAACCAAAAATTGGATTCTAAATGGTCACTTGAAAATTTATTTACTAACTTTTTTTTTCTTAAATTTACATTAAAATATAAATAAAGAAAAAAGAGAAAATCTTCAAAAATATATATATTTTTAATGAAGACAAGAACACATTTAAAAAAAAATATTCAAAATCCAAATTTAAAAAAACAACAACAAAACTTAACAAAATGGTGAAAACCAAAGAAAAACTAAAAAGAAATGAAAAAAATTTAAAATTTGGCCCTAAAACAATAATTTAAAACAAAAATACTTAAAAAAAAAATGCCTTCAAACTTAAAAAATAAGAAAAAAAAATGAGAACAAAAAAAACTAAAAAACTAAAAAAAAACCAAAATTCAATAAAATAAAATAAAAAAACAT
>SNQJ01S0026268.1:24929-41537 GCA_010110895.2 Picea sitchensis | reverse complement strand
GGACACGGGCCCCAACTGCGGCCTTTCCTTCTTGATATTGATTCTGGTTGCTCCTTGGGTTCCATGTTGTCATTGTGATACTCTAATATCTCCATACATTGCTTTTAATCCTCCACGTGCCTCCATACAGGTTTCCTTTCCAGTTCCATGTTAATCCATAGTAAGTTCTCAGATGCTCACGCCACTGTCTTGATGATTGTTGTTTCTCTGGGTGATGTGGATGGCATCATACAACAACTTTAACTTTAGAAGTATCAAATGCATTCACACCATAAAAAACATAAATAAAAGATAGAAAATAAACTCTTTGCTTTGAATATGTTTTGTCGGAACTTGCAATATTTTAGCCAAATTAACCTTGATGAAATTATGCTTGCTACCAGGGATTATAGAAAAAATAACATTTTCCTGTTGAATACATCCATGAACTTGTAATAGGAAGTTTGTGGATGAAAAAAATCTTTGGTGCTCTCTTTACCTTTCTTCCCAACATGAGACCACATGTCTAAAAATACTTTTTCATATTCTTTATTTGAAAGTGACTTCATCTTGTCATGGTTAAGCGAACTCCACCATATGTCCACATCGCCTCTTAAATAAACAAGGAGGCAAAATTTCCAAATCTTTCTCGAGGAGGACTTCCTCTCTTTTATATATTCTCCAATACCAAAATCATCATCTTTTCCTATAAAAAACATGTTCCTTGTGAAAACAAAAACACAGGGGCAGACCCAGGGTTCAACGCTACAAAAATGCACCAACAAAACCCTAACTACCGACCCTTTCAGCAACACCTGCGAAGTAGATGAAGTCTCACCTGAGGTAGAGGCAGGGGTGGTTGCAGGACTCAAATGTCTGCAACCTTAGTTGGGACACAGATCTGTGATTCTAACACTTAACAGAGCACTTAGCAGTTAACATTCATCAATATCCAGTTCTTAGTTACAACGCAGTTAAATCCTACCCTCAGTGTAGATAAACCCTAAACTACAGAGCATCACAGTATTCATTCAGATCTAAAGTATTTAAGCACTAAGCATACTTACATAAATCAGATCTAACATCCATCCACATTATTAAGCACAAAGCATCAACAAATCTATCTATTAGTCATTTATATTAAAGCACTAAGCAAGTAAACACATAAACACATCAACACATCGCACAAAGCAGAGCAACACAACATGTACGTGGTTCACCCCCAACTTGGGGCTACGTCCACCAACTCTTCTCTTCTTTATTATCTTTGTTCAAGCTTCTTATAGGCACAACATCAAAATCCTACTTCGCAGAAGACAAGAGATCTGCGCGCACTCCGCCAGATCCTCCTTCTTCGAGCTAGGGTACAACACCGAGCCTTTACAAAGTATTTACAGTTACTTGCACTAGCCTTGAAAGCCTCACATAGTATGCACAAAGCATTTACAACTCTTGATCGGATAGATCAAACACTAGCACTTAGCACACTTTTCACACTTTCTCCTCTTACATCCCCTAGCTACTTATTTATACATTACAAAATCGGACCTAAACATGGGTAAACCCATGGGCCGACATTCCCATACCCGTTACATAAGACCAAAACCCAAAAATCCCTAAAAAGGGGTCGAGATCTCGTGATCTCCGCTTGGTCTTGCACTACCGCCTTTGACAGCCTATCGAAGTCCCAAAAATAGGTCAAACATGACCAAGAATCCTCAAAACTTGGTCAAGGGCCAGCAAGCCCCCAACGCTCACCTGTGACTCGTACCGAGTCACTCTGATCTGATTAGTTCTTCTTCAAAAGCCTCGAGCTGCTTCAACTTGTTGCTTTGCCACAACCTCCTGTTCAACAAACTCTTGGATGACTGCTTTGTTGACAGGTCCCTCTAGGCGTTGTTCAACTGCAGTTACGACCTGCTCCAGTTCTTCTCCTTGGCCTTTGATCTCTACGAACAATTGGAAAGCTTCATCCTATGTAGGTTGGAGCCTCTAAGTCACTTCCATGACTCTGCTCTGGATAGTGTGGACCTGCTGCTGGGTAGTGCGCTGTTCCTGGGATCGCTTCATTCTTTCCACAGCTGACAGGGGCTTCAACTGCGCATGTATTGTCTCTGCTTCCTGCTTTACTTCCTGGAGCTGTGACTCCAGTGCCTTCAATTCTAGGTTCTCAGTGGGTCACTCATACGTCTGGGCACTGCGATCACTCAGTTTCTTGCATTCCATAGCAAGGGCCTTTATTATCTCAACTGCACTATGGGCAGTTTCTTCTCTTTGATCCCTGAATTCCTGCGGCGTGTCAGGCACGGTGTTGAGGTCTAAATCTGCTATTCTTTACTGTAGCTGCTGGATAGCTTCCGCGAGCTACTCTACTTGATGCGTGACTTAGTCTTCTTCCTGTGGCTCTAAGCCTGTCACAGAGTGAAGTGCTCTGTTGAATGCTTCTTTCACTTCGAGTTTCTCTGTGAGAAACTGTTCTTTTCCTTGTTGCATTTGTGCTCTCTCTTCATCAAACTTTGCTTGGAGAGAAACCTTCTCCTGCTCCGCAACTCGACGTTGTTCTACGGGTATGCCTTGCACTTGCTTCAAGGCCTGGGTGACTTGTTTTGTTTCTTCTTGTGCTCGTCAAATGCGAGTTTCAGTTGCATCTTCTAGTCGACGGAGTTGGGCTGGCTCATCTCCGAACTCTGGTTCTCCTGATGGCATGGGCGCAGTGGAGACTGCACGACTGGACTGAAGGCCCTGCTGTACCCCTCAGAGTTTGACCTCAATTCTATCATACATTTCCTCATGCTTGGCTTCTTGTTTCTCTGTGATTTCCAGTGAAGCATCATTTAGAGCTGCTATGATGAAGTCAAAATCATCAATGGTGAGTATAGTCTACATCTTGGTCATAATGGCTCTCAATTTATTTCGGGAAGAAGGTTTCGGGGGAGAAAACTTCCTCTTCTTCAAGGGGTCAACCTTGTCTCTAGGCGGTGTTACTTCTCCTTGCTTCTGTTCAACTTCTTTGCCTTTTATCTCTTCTACTTCGTCATCTCCCCCTCGGTCAAGTGATACTGAAGCAGTCTTTCCTGAGGTGCTGCTTAAATCTTGGATCCCTTCAGTCTTCTTCCTTCTGCTAGTTTTGGGTGTGTTCTGTTCTTTGTGAGTGGCCTCTGGGCTGTCCAGTTCAGGGTCATACAACTCTATAGGGTCAGCGGGGATAAGGAGGTCTGCAGACTAGTCCTTAGTGATCTCCTCAAGTTCCTCTTCCATGAGTTTATAGGACGACTGGAGCTGCTCCTTATGTTCATCAGCTCGCATTGTAATGTAGATGAAATGATGATCTGTGCTGAATTTTATCAGGGGTCAAAATATCTGTAAGGTGTTCAGAGTCATGCGAGGTTCAACTTCGATGGCTCTCTTCAACTGAAGGTAGTATGTATGAAAAACAACGTTCAACTGCCACTGTTTGTTCATATCACTTGAATACTAGAGTGTGGTGAACTTCACATCAAGCAGCTCGAACGGCTCAATGTCCGGGAAGGTCGCACCCTCCGGCATCTCCCAGGAAACAAACGCGATGAGGATCAGGAACCAGCTAAAGTGAAACTCGTATCCCTGATCCTGCGCTTCGCGACAGTCTAGTTCAAGTTGATTGACTAGCTACTTCGCCCAGTTCATTTGTAAACCTTCTACACACTTCCTCGCGAGGTCAACGACAAAGCCTGTGACTTGCGTAGGTATGTTCTTCCTTATGATATTTCCAGCTATTAGTTGGAATGCTAGGCATACTGTGCCATTTTGGATGGAAGATACCTTGTAGCCTCGCATCCCCTTCTCAACATCGCCGTATGTATCCTTGATCTTCTGTGCTAGTGCGCGATTTGTGGCTTTTCCTGGATAGAAATCCTGTGGATCAGGTCCTTGCAAACTCAACCCTGTGATCCAATGGATCAGCATCGGATCGAATATGATACGATGGTCTAGCCATAAGTAGCCGCCATGGTAACATGAAAGTAGTAGCTTGACACAGGCATTGACTTCCTGGTGTCTTCCAAAGTGTGGGATTTTCATTACGTCCAACATGGTGGACTGCACGAGGTTCATCGTCCACGGCTGGGGGATTATCTTTGAGTTCTTCCCCTTTGTCCTGGTCAAGTATTTGTATGGGAAAGCATGCTATAGTTCTTGCGATCTTTGAGGTTGAAGTTGCTGAACTTCAACGTTGCGATATTATCCTGCTGTGCTCGAACTATGCGTATCCCCTTCGGAAGGTACGCAGTAACCATGGTGTACTTAAAATCTATTGGCACACTATCACGGATCACCGCGCCGACCAGAGGCATGATGTAGTCGAGCAATATGGTCGGGATCAACTTCACATTGGCTAGGTCATCTCAGTGTTTGGTTCTCTTTTCCGCTGATGGTCAGGATGGTCCGGCTATGCGAGCAGTCGACGGAGAGGCTTGCACTCCTCTCGTCGATGACGCTTGTACACCCACAAACATTACTCTCTCAGACATGACTCTCTTAGTCATGAGGTTGATGAGTACTTCCTTCACAGACTCTTCGACTGCGTTGAGTTCTTTGGACATACACGCTCGTGGTTGAATCTCTTGGGTTAGAAGAGTAACTAGTCAATGCAACGAGATGGATGGAAATAGCGTGACGATCACTGTGTGAAATCAACTATTCTACGAGCTCAGATAATCAAAATTGGAAAAAGTTTTCTCGGTGCATGGCGCGATGGGTTAAATAGATAACTTGGCAATGGATCTCTCCAACGGGCAATAAGCCTTCATTAACTCAGTTCTGTCCGTTATGGTGTGGTCCCAACGGTCTAGTGGCGAGCTGTCTAATCATAAATGCATTTCTACCCATTTAGGGCGTCGATCTAACGGTTATACTGTTCCCAATGACTATATTGCTTCGCCATGGCGAAGTGCCATGTGACGCTGTTCTGATATCCCGACGAAGTTCCAATTTTGCAAATTTTTCTTCTGCAAAGTTCCCTCTGGAAACTTCTGTAACTTTTCGATCTTAGCTCTCTTCATACTTAGCTTTCTAGCCTTTTTCCCAGTGAGTTTCGTCTCGGTATTCCTTTTTCCATTCTGATTCTTATCTCCTCTTGGCATAGTAACTTCGTGCTGTTGAGATTCTTTCCTAGAAATCAGGGGTAATACTTCATCTGTATCTGGAATAGGTACTTCAATCTTCTGTGGGTCTTCTAGTGTTCTTCCAGCTTCGACATCCCAGTCTCTGATTTTAAATATCTTTGATCTGTTCTCCTGTTCTTCAATCAAGTGTGCAATCTTACTAGACATGAAATCTTTTAACTCTTGCTTCTTTTGTTCTAAGATTTCTTCTTCCCTCCTTCTGGTTTGATCTTTTTCAATCCAAGGTTTTCCTAGTAATATAGCAAATGGAGCGTTGTTCTTAGTAATTTAACAATCTCAAAATCTTCCTTTGTCGAAGTTCTATTGGCATTCATAGATATCTAGGTGAGCTTCCCACATAGGGTTATCAATTTTCCTCTGAATAATCCTATTCCTCCCAATGAAGGAATCATAGCAGGCTTCCCTAAAAGTTCCCAAGTTCTTTCTGTCATGATATTCACCTGTGTTTCCTCATCCAGAACACAGTCAATGTCAAAGTCTCCTATTCTTGCTTCTATGCATTCTTTTTCTTTGAAGATATATGATAAGCTGACATGTCAGTGGTTATTCAAGGTTTCCTTCATCTGTAGAAATACTTTCTCTAATTCTTTCTGGGGTTCTACCATGGTTTCAGTTGCTTGACCTTCCTCGTGGTTTCCTTGTCTCATATTCATCCTTTCAACCTTAACAATCATTCTAGGGAAATCCAATACTTCATGGTCCATAACATTGCAACATAGACAACTAGGTCTCCTTCCAGGGCATTCCTTAGCAAGATGTCCCTATTTTCTGCAACTGTAACAAAGGGTTAATCCTTTCTTTCTTTTAAATGATCCCCAACCTTTCCTGTACTGCGTGCTAGGATCATAGTAGCTAACCTGCAACAAATTCTTTCTAGGGTCCTGTATCCAATTGTTAGTCCAAACATTCTCTCTATGCATAGGTATAACATATCTTTCACTATTCTTATCAGATCTACTTATATCAAATTTTCGTTCATCTATCAGTGCCCTAGTTTTCAATCTAGGACATAATCTATCAACCATACCTGGATCCATACTCTAGAAACAAAAATTTCCACTTATCTTACTTCTACAGAGCACAAAGCTTACAGATCTTACCTCTTTAGTCTCACTTTCACCTTTATCAGGGCACAAAGCTCCTAGATCTTACCTCTTTTCTTCAGATCTGACCTCTTTTCTTTAGATCTGACCCTTCCTCTTGGAACAAAGCTCCACAGATCAAGCAGTATTGCGTACTAGGGAAACAGTTCTATGCACATAGATTTTCTCTTTTTCAGTTTAGATCTTCGCACAACGCTCCCTTTCCCTCAGTTCCACAGTTTCAGGTCGGATCTTTGCACAAAGCTTCTTCTTCCTTAGTTCCCAACAATCACAGTTTCAGGTCAGATATTTGCACAAAGCTTCTTCTTCCTCAGTTCCCAACAATCACAGTTTCGGGTCCCAGCAACGAAACCATTTGTTGGCACAGGGGCAGACCAAGGGTTCAACGCTACAACAACGCACCAAAAAAATCCTAACTACCGGCCCTTTCGGAAACAACTACAAAGCAGATGAAGTCTCACCCAAGGTAGAGGCAGGGGTGGTTGCATGACTCAGATGTCTGCAACCTTAGCTGGGACACAGATTTGTGATTCTAACACTTAATCGAGCACTTAGAAGTTAACATTCATCAATATCCAGTTCTTAGTTACATCGCAGTTAAATCCTACTCTCAGCGTAGATAAACCCTAAAATACAGAGCATCACAATATTCATTCATATCTAAAGTATTTAAGCACTAAGCATACTTACATAAGTCAGATCTAACATCCATCCACATTATTAAGCACAAAACATCAACAGATCTATCTATCAATCATTTATATTAAAGCACTAAGCAAGTAAACACATAACCACATCAACACATCACACAAAGCAGAGAAACACAACATGTACGTGGTTCACCCCCACCCTAGGGTTACGTCCACCAACTCTTCTCTTCTTTATTATCTTTGGTCAAGCTTCTTACAGGCACATAGCATCAAAATCCTACTCCGCAGAAGACATGAGATCTGCGCGCACTCCGCCAGATCCTCCTTCTTCGAGCTAGGGTACATCACCAAGACTTTACATAGTCTCTACAGTTACTTGCACTAGCCTTGCAAGCCTCACACAGTATGCAGAAAGCATTTACAACTCTTGATCACATAGATTGAACACTGGCACTTAGCACACTTTTCACACTTTATCCTCTTACATCGCCTAACTACTTATTTATACATTACAAAATCGGACCTAAACATGGGTAAACCCATGGGTCGACATTCCCATACCCGTTACATAAGCCCAAAACCCAAAAAGTCCTAAAAAGGGGCCGAGATCCCATGATCTCCGTTTCGTCTTGCACTACCACCTTCGACAACCTGTAGAAGTCCCAAAAATAGGTCAAACATGACCAAGAATCCTCAAAACTTGGTCAAGGGCTGTTAAGCGAACTCCACCATATGTCCACATCACCTCTTAAATAAACATGGAGGCAAAATTTCCAAATCTTTCTCGAGGAGGATTTCCTCTCTTTTATATATTCTCCAATACCAAAATCATCATCTTTGCCTATAAAAAACATGTTCCTTGTGAAAACCCAAAAATAGAACTAGGGTTTTGAAGAAATAACTTATTTTTCAATGTAGTTCATTTGTATGGCTAGGGTTTGAGGCAACTAATGTGAAATGATCACAACTTATGCAATAATTCTATGATTGGCTATTATGACTATAATTATGAAATTCCATAGCAACTTTGCAACTACATGAACTAGTTTGACTGAAATCTGGGCAGTCGATCAAAAGATATATGATTTGCAAAATGTGTGACCATCACCAGAAAAAAACACTAAAACAACAGATTTTAAATCCACGATACCTCCACTTCCCAGACTCTAATTTGGATGTTTTTTTTTATAATAAAAATAAGACACTTTTTCGAGAGGAGCTAAGATCTACAGTTGGTTTATTTAGATTCCACATAAAAAGTTTTAGGAATTGATCTAAATGATGTTGCCCTTTTCTTTCCTTAAAAAATCTACAAAAGGAAAATAAAAAAATTCCACTTTGTGCCCCAGAAAGAGCTCTGATACTACTTGTAGTGATCCTTGATATATAAAAGATAAAAAATAAACCCCTAATTTTAGAAGTATCAAATGCATTCACATCATAAACAACACAAGAATATAGAGAGAGAACCCTTAATGTAGGGTAACACCATCAAATACTCCTTATGGAAGAAATCACTCCACAAGTCACACTTGATACAAAAACAATACATTTGACATATCTCAACATGATGATACTCATGTGTATTTATACTTTCTCATGAGTATTCCTAGGGGCCAATGCCAAATACAATTTATTATTATATTATTTCTTGTAACAACCTAGTGGGCCTTTTTATTACCCACCAACTACCAAGTGGGTGTATTCCATGTTTATGGCCACATTACATTCATTATCCCCTTGGGCAACTCCCTAGGTACCCCATATTATCCTACTTAGGTACATTACAAGAATAGGTGGCATATTTTCGAGATGCGAAAAGGTGGTGGATTTAAATAGGTTATAGATAGATGATAAAGCAATGGAAATGAACGACACCCTTAAAAAATGTCTTCAGTGTAACTAACAATCACCCCTATCGAAGCAAATGAATGTTGTAAAAAGTGCAGTGTGTTAAGTTCGATGTTTGCTAGATGATTTTGAAAACATGTAAAACATTTGTGTTAGGGCATTAGTAATTGCTATTCATATTTTCTTCCATTTATAATTGTCACTATGGTGTCTATTTTGTAGTTACATGTGAAAAAGAGGGGCCAAGACCAAGCTAAATTGTTTGTGGAAGGTGTATGTCAATAATGATCAACTTCCCTAAGGTATGCTTGATATAAGTCTTGCAATGTCTGTCATCACTATCACTTTGCCTTGTAAATGTCATTAATTGAAGTTATGATCATGTCCTCAAACAGTTCAAAAGTAGTGTTTTAATCAAGTTTCATTCCTTGAGATTATCATGTGAAAGTGCCCACAATTGATTATAGACTCTTCAAGAGTATTCCTTCTATTGTAGGTAATGATTTGTCCTTCTTGAAAAACAATGAAATGAGACAATGAGGAAAACACACGACCTAAAATGTGTTTATAATAATGTTTGAAATATATTGATTCTTAACTATAGGTAGTGCTAAAGAAATTGCAACAAATATTGATAGGAATCTCTCATATTTGTTGTCCATGTTGGTTTATTGTTAAAGAAAGTGCAATATGATCGAATATTGTTAAGAATCTTGTCCATGTTGGTTTATTACTCACATTTGTTGTCCATGTTGGTTTGTAGCTAGTTAACAAGTAAGAGTTAAATCTAGATCACTAAAATGGAACTCTTTCTCCTAAAATGGATGGGTAAGAGATTTCAAGATTCCATGGTCCTTGCAAGGATTCATCTTCTTTCAACTTCAATTAAAAATCAATCAATGATTTTTGGATATTGCTTTCAATTTCAAGCAAAAATTGGTGTATATGTTTTACTCATCTACTTAGCAAGGGAAAACAAACAAAATTCAAACCATGCATAATTATATTCTATCTAGATAATGGATAACAATTAGAGAATGATAGTGATGGGCTTATAAGTTATGTGAGGTGAGTTATATTTGATTGACACATTAAAGACTTTAAATTCCTTCCATTAAACATCCTAATGTGGAGAAGAAGTCAATTATTAAAATGAATTGTTATAGTTTTGTATTTTTTATATATACATTCATTTTCTTCTTGTGACATCCCCATCAAAGTTGAGTAGATCAATTTTTAATTCACATGCAATTGAACAAATATCAATTGGTACAAAGAAGATGTGGTAGGGACACAAGACAACACACCGCATCTTTTCTCAAACAAAAGGAGCAAGCAAGCAACGACAATATAAAATACAATATGAAGTAGAATATCTATTCTAGTAGATTTGGCCTCTTTAAGGTTGTAGTTGGTGTATTTGGCGTTAATTTTAATGACCCCTCCATTACGACAACAATAGCGACGTACAACAACTAATTATTATTATTATTTTTTTGCATTAAGAATTTACAATCGTTACAACATAATTCATAGTAGCGCAAAGCAACACGACATCATAATTAAAGCGATGCATGATCAACATAAACATAAATGGCGACGCAATTCAACACATCAAAATCGACCGAAGCAATTATAGATAATGATAAACTAGATCGTTGAAAATTAAAATAACTACCCGCCCAACCTATCCTACATGGTTAGGACCTCCAGGACACATAAGCAACGCTCAAGCCCATGATTCATCCGATTGATTTTGACCACTTAAGGGCTCAGAGCTGGTGACTGTTCTGAGGAACAAGGAGGTGTCTACGTCCCACTAATCTAATCAAGCTGAAATTCAACCAGATCAATCAATCAACCTTAATCATCCATTATTCATTGTGCAACAAAAAATATACTAAAAAAATATACATCGATTTAATGGCCGCCAATACCATCTGAGAACATTCTAACTATAGTCCAAACACAATGACACATATCAATATAACTCCGCAATTATGATCTGCGAAGCACTCTAACAATGGTCCATCTATGTTAACATATATAAATAAATTGATGCAACACCAACTATAAAGCTTTCCACCAATGGTACAACTATATCAACATAAATAAATTGACGCAACATCATCTATAAAACATTCCACCAATGGTACAACCATATTAGCATATATAAATAAATTGACGCAACACCAAATATAAAGCTTTCCACCGATGGTACAAATGTATCAACATAAATAGATTGACGCAAAACACCATCTATAAAGCATTCCACTAATGGTACAACCATATTAGCATATATAAATAAATTGACGCAACTGCCATCTATAAAGCATCCTAACAATGGTTCAATAATATCAACATATATTAATTAATTGACGCAATAACATCTATGAAGCGAGACAAGAAGCCAAAGAAGAGAAGCGACAAGACAAGTTAGGTCCCTCAAGGAGATGTGAATACGCGGAAGGGTTGGAGTTGGAAAAACTTCTCATAGTTCCCACTTCCAAGGAGGTAGAATCTAAGTAGGTAAGCACTCCTCCCCATCTATCCTAAGGTTTTCCTTGAAAGTAGCATGATAATAATAAAGTTCAAGATGTGGGCTACGCCAAAAATTGCACTCTAGCAATTAAGAATAAACCTTCGGGGTAAGCCCACAAGGTTGAAGAACGATCCTTGGGTTTAAGTAATGACATCCCAATAGCCTTTACAAGATGGAAAAAGGGTGTGGGTCTAAAAATAACTCCATTACCTATTGGCACTATTAGATTATCTAAATTATATAGATTAAGTCCACCCTAAGTAAATACAGAGCAAGTGGAAGGGGTTGGGTCCAACATACAAATACAAATTTAATAACTAGAACTTGGGTTCAACTTACAAGTTGTCAATAGTCATGATGTAGTGGATAAAGACTTGCAAAATTAAAAGAGTTTAAGGATCCATCCTTCGGCCAATTGTAAGGTTAAAATAGCCAAGGTCAAGTGGATGAGAGGATTGAATACTAAAATTTCACTGGCCGAGGATTGGGCAATTCCTAAGTTGGAGGAGGGAGTACTTCCCATTACAAGGGCGATTAAAGAACATGACCCAATAACATAAATAACTGTTCAAGATTTCCCTTAAAAAACAAGGTGCTTAACCATAACATATCCAACTACTAAGTCAACAAAGGGGCATCAAACCACGCCATAAGGCTAAATGATTAGCAACATGCAGAAGATGATCCCAGAGTTGAAGGGTTCCAAGGGATCCGAGGAATTTACCAGCACGAATTCCAGCGCCCCGAGGAATACCATAATCGTCTGTAAAACTGAGTGAAGGAACCTCCGAAAGGGACGCCTCTCGGCTGCTCGCGCGAGCCCAGTATCACTGTCGAGCTTACAGCGTGGAATCTCCAGTAGGCAACAGTCGCCCAAAAAGGGGGTTTCTGGAGGGAACACGGGGAATACTAAGCGTGACTCGGGCACTCCGTCCCTTGCGACCTGAGAAGGTATTTAGGAAACTATTGTGCTCGAAAATCAGACAGGGATTCGGATCTAGGCGTGTGCAGGGAGCTCCGTCGAAACCCGAGGGTTCGCTCCAGGATACCAGTCACCCCATAAATTCTCCAACGAAGTACCTGTGAGTTTAATCGCATCTCCCAGCGATCCCCTTACCAGGGTCCAGGGTTTGATGAGGCAACGATCAAGGAACTTCGAGCTTCCAAGCCTCTGAAGTGAAGTAAAATAGATATAAAGGCAAGGGCGCAATTCCGGTCTGAAATTGGGAAGGGTTCAACATACAGAGCGCTCAGTGAAATGTTTTAATTGGAAGGACCTAAAGAAAAAAGAATAGTCCTGCACGTAAACGTCCACCGGACTTCGTCGGAACTGAGATTCCTGCATGCTTGCTACGAAACTTGAAATGAAACCTAGATAAAAGTTCGACTGGTAAATTCGACAGGTTGCTCGATTATTAAGAGATATACCAGTTGAAGAACAAAAAATAGACCAAGCGTATAATTAAAAACTTCAAGGATAGCGTTATATCAAGGGGCGAGCAAGCTATACTTATAACTTTCCCTGAACTAAAATGCAGTAATTTATCAACAACCTATGTATTTTAAATATAAAACATTCACATTCACATAATTAATATATTCGTCAGAATCAATCATATATACCAAATTGCAGAATTATAATGTAGACCTAATCAACGATATGGTACACAATTAATAGAAAATTTTACAATCCAAGGAGTCCATATAAATCTCCATCAACAATTATCAATTGGTTCCAAGATCATACAGTTTTATGATTCACCAAATGTAATATAATCATTCCTGAATCGATTCAATGCCCATTAAATAAAATTCTAATTTAAAAGAAGGTTATTAACTAACAACAATGGTAAATATCGTAACCGAATAGGTGATAATATGATAGGCTTGATGACGATCCTTGGAGGTTGGCGTTCCCTTCCTTCGTCCACTTGCTAACCGTTGAGACTTCACTGGTACCTCCCAGCGAATGCTAAGGGTACTATTCTTATATGATAGGCTTGATGACGATCCTTGGAGGTTGGCGTTCCCTTCCTTCGCTAACCGTTGAGACTTCATTGGTACCTCCCAGTGAATGCTAAGGGTACTCTTCTCCCCCCTTAGCTCCTCGAGCCGCAAAGATGCCACACACACACACACAACAAAAAATACTCTAGCTCTGAGCTCGCCTCACAAGGTAGAGCCACCAATTTCGTCTCAAGCTGGGTATCCCAACTCTCACAAGTAAAACCAGTCAAAATTTTTGCAACATAACCTTGCCCATAACCAATGTGTTTTCTTTCCCCTCTTCCCATTTGCTTTATAAGAGTTTTCTTAATGATCCCTTCACTTGCACATTTAATTCAATTTTTAAATAATTAATTAATAATTATTTCCCCCATACACTTGTCACCCTTTCCCTTATTTGCACAAGTAAATCCACAATTTATTTTTATAAATGTCAATTTCTCTCACCCATCCTAAAAACGCTCCAAAAATCACTCCTAGTTGTCTCTTTATTCCCCTTGTTTTCAATTAATGACTGACGCCTTACTAATTCTGAGTTGAGTTAAAATATGAATCCTCTCCTAGTTAAACTAGCGTTAACTAGACTCTAGATTCCTAGCCATGTTTGCACAATTATTTAATTCTTTATTCCTTATATTAAATTTAATTTTGGCATTTTCTTGCACATATGAGTGTAATCTTAATTCTTTAGACTTATTTCCTTTTTCTTAATTTATTAATTGGATTTGCCTCCTTCCTAAATTAATTTGAGTTAATAATTATAGTTTAGCCCTTTTACAAGAACTTAGACTTAGGCTTACAATCTAGAATAGGCTTAGATTTTGATTGGGTTTACAATTACTAAATTCATTCTTTATTAATTAATTCGACAGTGCTCAAGTTTTTATAAGGTTCAATATTCGTTCAAAGTTTTCTAGGCCACCTAGATTCATTGACTCAAGTTTAATTCCGCGACGTGCCATTCAAGACGCACTCCGTGCTCCAAGGGTGCCACTCGCCTTTGATTCAAATTTTTAATTACGCGACGTGCCCTTCAAGATGCACTCCATTCTCCAAGGGTGCCACTCGCCTTTGACTAGTTTTGGTAGTTGTCCAACCCTTGGAGTCAACACTCCATTCATGTGACCTTGTGAGAGACAAAGGTATTCTAAGGAATAAGGACCCTGCCTTATTGTGCACCCCTTAGAAATCTTCATGAACGACTGTCTCAGTTTTCCCTCACGACATCGTGCATCTCTCGAACTATGTAATATTTAACCTACAATTTGAGGCACGATGAGAGTGYTAGTAGGCTATGTCAGGGATGCTGCCACACCTTTCCCTCAATATCTGGTTTCTGTGCATGGCCTCTTTACTCCTTATGTGAGTCAGATTAACAAGTAATTGTCAACCTACATCCATCAACAAAACACTGTCAATGATCCATAAACAACATCATGATCTAATCAATCATATGTCACATATGCATAAATGAAATACTCAAACCAATACAATCCACTCCCTGACTCAATCCAGAGTCCAAGGAGGTCCATTGATACCATCAACATCCTCATTCTGTCAAGTGTCCTGCACACTTAGGGGAAACTCGCCAATAACATCTATCAATACATAGATATCAAAATAACATAACATCATAATCCATCAAAATCATCACAAAATCCATAAGCGAAACATATAACCATATACTATAACCGGATCACTTGCACGCAAGTGTCCTAAAAGAATAAGTCAATATCGTGTGCTCGCAAGAGCGGGATGTTACAATTTTCGACCCCAATTCTAACATTTTTCATGTCTTTCTTCTAATTTATATGCACCTACTAGAAGGTGCCAAGAGAGGCAAGAATAGAACCATCAATCCAAACACTATATTTCCTCTCAGGCAAAGAAACAACCTTGATTTTCATGTAGGTGGGGATGAGGCCAATGACTTCCTTAAGCACATGAATTATGAGGTGGGTGAGAGAGAAATTACTTCCTTTTGCATATGATGCTTGGAAACATTGTCCTTAGCACATTGTTGCACTCTATACCAACCTTGCACATTGTCCTTAGCACATATGATACAAACCATTTGCTGAATTTCATCTCCATAAACAATAAGATTCTACATGTGATAAAAATATTGTTAAAAGTAAATCCACAAATCATGAGAAAGAATCAATATATATCCACACAAGAGTTTCAGTTACAAGTATAATCAAATTCAAGACCCGAGTACTTATAAGAAAGAAATACCTCAATTTTGTCACCATTAAATACGATAACTATATCCCTATCAAAAATCCTTATTACCAATACCTTTGATTCTTTTTACATCATGGTATCAGTTTCGACCTTTAAAAGAAAAGGAAGGGAGTTTGTGTCCAAGCTTTGGTTGAAGTGACGAATAGTACTAGAATAAATATCATTAAGGTAGGATGAATCATAATTATTTGTGATCCAGGTGGATATTAGTGGCCACTCACCTATTCCAACTAGCTCATCTTGATAGTTTTTCAGTTTGACAGTTTTTTCCTAGTTTTTGGGTCCTAAACTTCCGGGGCCATTTTGAGGCCCTAAACAACATTTTTAGGGATCACCACAGTCAAAATGTAGAGTAGGTCAAAGTTTGACGGCATAACATGTAATCCTCGAATAGACCTTTCCAATGGGCTACCGTGCACCTAAAACATATATTGTATGCAAAAGTTACAACCATGGGAAGTTGATGCACCAACTTACCCCAACAGGGCCCACATGACTTTTTACGCTTCATCTCCTAGGGTTAGGTTTTTGGATGTCTAGGATTTTGGCATTCATGTTTATTTTAAAAAGGCTTTAAAAGCCTCATTGTACTCATCTTCTTGCGAATGAGCCCAACTGTCACATCTCTTCTCAGAGATAAGCTGCTACCATTCTAGCAATCTTGTTTTTAGTCTGCATTTTACAGTTTCAACATATTTCTTTATTGAATAGAAGCCAGTTTTACTATATCTCTGTTATTGTTCATTGGTGTTAATCATAATAATAATCCGTGTTAATTTCGTTTTGCACATAAAATCCGGATAAGTGGTATCATAGCGATTGCTCCTTGTCGTTCTTAGTGCATGTCCCCAACGAGGTGACGGTACAAATAGTTGGGTCGCAAGATTTTTTCTCTTGAGGACAAGAGCTCTCGCAAGCCCAAGAAACCTTCCATGGTGAGAGAAAGGAAAGTCGTCGGGACAAGAGATCCTTTCAAACTATTTCTCGAGGAAGCCCTCGTGCAACAGATGAACGAGATGATGGATAATTTTGTGCAAATCCTTCGACGACTACTAGCAAGTGACACA
>SNQJ01S0026267.1:35832-63013 GCA_010110895.2 Picea sitchensis | reverse complement strand
CCCCCCTTAGGAACACCGATCATTGAAGTGTCTAATACAACTTGTTGGAATTATTCTTCAGTTGAACCTTGAGCCTCAAAATGTGCACCACCTCGCCAAGAAGAGCCTCTACTCCGACGGATGCTTCTGCATCCTAGAACCTGTGGCATTCAGAGAGAGATAGAACCAATGACAAAAATCGAGGAAGACGAAGAATTAATCTCATGCGTCTAAAAAAACCATAATGAATTGAGCCTTTGGGGGAAACATAACAAGCAAGATCGATTGTTAGAATTGATCACCATCATGTGGGATATTTCGACCATAATCTTAGCATTAACCAAAGTAATTGTTAAAAATCCTTGGCGATAGATATCGTGCTTAGCAGTTGTACCAGAAGTTGGACACATGACACTCCCCACGCATTCTAGATTTCTTGTCAAATTAATTCTATGGCTTTTATAAATATGATGCTTTCCCTTGATGGATATGGAAAGGACGGGTGGCAAGGGACACAAGTCCTGAGCTTGTCCTCATGATGACATCAATAACACCCCATCTGGGGGTGCTCAGGATTATTTTGAATAGTTGAAATGGTAGGGTTTTTTTTGGACTTCTCAATCTAGCTATTGAATCAACAACATTTCACTAAATTTCCTTAGCCAAATTCCTCATCAGAAGAGCACAATATCATGGATAAGAGATACAGCTTAAAAAAATGAACCTTTAATTAATTACCACCTCTAACAAAGTCAAATTTGGATTCCCATAGAGACCGAAAACAATGAATAGCCAACACATTACATTAAAGATGGGAACAAAGAAGAGACCAACTCAAAGCATAACCAAAAATCATAACACCAAAGTAAATAGTCATATATTGTATGAACATATAGATGCAGTGAACTTGGATAAAAGAACTGATATTTAGATTGAGTATAGAGAGAGACGTTGTGAATTACATTATGGGATAAGAATAGAAAGGATTTAAGTGAAAAATGTAGGACACCATCTATGGAATTAGTCATTAAAAATATTTTAAATTGATTGATTTTTTGGTCATGTTCAAGTGAATTTGACTTACATTTGTTTCTGTGTTTTTATGATGGTTAGTGCAACATCGTAACATAATGTGTAACCTCACATAAATCACACGTTAAGTTTTGTTTGTACGTGTAGAGTATGATAAGAAAATGTACGTTTACAAATGACATATGTCTCAGCATTTGGCCTGTGCTTAACCTTCCATGTTTTCCCCGCGTCTACTTTCAGCTCTCCTTCAGTGCTTTCCCCATAGCTATTTGGAACTCCTTCCTCAGCAAGATATCTGTTACCTTTGGACCATCCATTGTATCCTTCATACACATTAAGTTTTCCACAGACAACAGTATCAGAACAATAACAAAAGAGAAATGAGCCATGATAGTTGATATACTATGAGAAAATATGAATATGTATGTTGTGCGATCGACCAAGTGGAGAGGAGACCTCGTCCGAAAATCGAGTTGCAGATCCTCTAATTGCAGTAGAGTCCATAATCCATGAACCATAATATGCATAAGTATCAGCACCAAAGCAAGCAATTCTTGAACCAGGGACAAGGGAGCACACAAAAAAGGGACAATCCCTGATAATCTATGTGTATTATGTGTATGATCCATTGATTAATTTATGTTTTTATTAAGAATCTGTATGTATTGTTTTACTTCACAGATTTAAAACTTACACAAATATGCCTGGACAAGTTAGCAAGGAATGAATTGACATATCGAAGCCTAGGGATTACTTTGATGAGGCATCTCAAGGAGAGCCTCCTTTGGGAGGAGTAGGTGGTATAATCTACTTCTTTATCTCTCATACTATTAGTTTTAAAGTAGGCATTGGGCCTAGACCTAACAATTTGGTTGAGATGTTGGCTTCAAAGTTGACATTTACTCTTACAATTGAATATGGAATAACAAGAATACAAATATTTGGTGATTTATTTCTAATTATGAATTGGTTTAACAAGAAATTCACCTTAAGAAATTTCACCCTCCAGCCACTTTTTGATGAGATTTGGGAATTTCTGGAGGAATTCACTCAAGTTACCTTCTCTCATATCCTTCAAGAAAGAAATAAAAAAGTAGACTCCTTATCAAAATAAGGTTTACAACTTTCCCCTAGGATGTGGTTGGTTCAATAGGTCTTAAATGACAAAACACTAAATATATTGGCAACTCCTTTTTGTGATTTTCTCTCAGTTGTGTTTTTATACTTGTTTGAATGTTGGATGGTTCTATTTGTACTTTTTAAATAATTGTTCTTGTCAGCTTATTGTATAAGAGGACATTTATGTAAAATTTTGATGTATATAAAGACCTCTTGGTCTAGAATTGACTCAAGGATGTTGGATACACATAGGATATAGGAGACACTTCTGCATCCTCGAACCCGTGGCATTCAGAGAGAGATAGAACCAACAACAACAATTGAGGAAGCCAAAGAACTAATCTCATGCATCCAAAACAACCAGAATGAATTGATCCTCCGGGGGAAACATAACGAGTAAGATTGATTACTGGAATTGATCACCATCATGTGGGATATGTCGACCGTAATATTAGCATTAACAAGAGTAATTGATAAAAATACTTGGCAATAGATATCATGCTCAATAGTTGTACTAGGAAATGGACCCATGACACTCCTCACGCATTCCAGATTGATCGTCAAATTAATTCTATGGATTTTATAAATAGGATGCTTTCCCTTGATGGAGATGGAAATGATGGGTGGCAAGGGACACAAGTTCTGAGCTTGTCCTCATGATGACATCAATAACACCCCATCTGAGGGGGGCGCATGATGATTTTGAATAACTGAAATGGTGTTTTTTTTGGACTTCTCAATCTAGTAGTTGAATTAACAACATTTCACTAAATTTCCTTAGCCAAATTCCTCATCGGAAGAGCGCAATATCGTGGATAAGAGATCCAACTTAAAAAACAACGAACCTTTAATTAATTACCACCTCTAACAAAGTCATATTTGGATTCCCATAGTGACTGAAAAAAATGAATAGCCAACACATTACATTAAAGATGGGAATAAAGAAGAGACCAACTCAGAGCATAACCAAAAATCATAACACCAAAGTAAATAGTGATATATTGTATGAACATATAGATGAAGTGAACTTGGAGAAAAGAGATGATATTTAGATTGAGTATAGAGAGAGACATTGTGAATTACATTTTTGGCTAAGAATAGAAAGGATTTAAGTGAAAAACGCAGGCACCATCTGTGGCATTAGTCACTATAAACATTTTAAATTGATTGATTTTTTGGTCATGTTCAAGTGACTTTGACTTACATTTGTTTCTAAGTGTTTTTATGACGGTAAGTGTAACATTGTAACATAATGTTTAACCTCACAGAGATCACACATTAATCTTTTTTTGGATGTCTCAAGTATGATAAGAAAACTTCCATTTAGAAATGACATATGTCTCAGCATGTGGCTTGAGCTTAACCTTCCATGTTTTCCCCAAGGCTACTTTCAACTCTCCCTCAGTGCTTTCCCCATGGCTATTTGGAACTCCTTCCTTGCCAAGATATGTGTCACCTTTGGAACATCTATGTCTCACTCATACACATTAAGGTCGCCATAGATAACACTGTCAAAACAATAACAAAAGAGGAACACACCATGATAGTTGATATACTATGAGAAAATATGAATATGTATGTTGTGCACTCGACCAAGTGGAGAGGAGGCCCCATCCGAAAACCGAGTTGCAGATCCTCTAATTGCAGTAGAGTCCACAATCCCCGATCCATAATATGCATAAGTATCGGCACCAAAGCAAGCAATTCCTAAACTAAGGACAAGGGAACACACAAAAAAGGCACTCGCGGGACGATCATAAAGAAATTCCAAACATATACTATGAAGGACAGTCAAACATTGTACAGTCTAATCGACTGAGGGTTGAAAATATGATAGAAAGGAAACTTTTTTACACTGAATCTATGGAAGTTGATAAACCTAAACCTAGTGATGGACTTGATGAAGATGATGAAAGAAGGTACATGGAAAACAGGGAAGAAGGTGATGAACCGAGAGTAGGCAGAAATGAACAAAAGTGAGAAACTCAGAACTCATCCATGCTTGAACCATGGCTCACTGACGTCGTCGAGTGGAACCGCTTCCAGAAAATTGAAAAAAATACAATGGTATATGTCTTGCAGAAAGGAGGGAGAGAACTTAGTTAAACGATATTATAAGGAAATTTATCAATTCATGGACTCAGGTACTTGAATCCTATATGGAAAAGGTAAGCAAATATTAATCCAAACTATCCCTTGATTGATTTATCATGTTTTTTTATTTGAGAGGCATTGCAGCCCATTTCATATCCAAATCCAAAAGCAATAGCAGAGCATAAGAAAAGGTGCAATCTGTTAGAGATGAGACCTAGAACTAGATACATAAGATTGATATGCATTGTCCATTGGATATCCATAGGCCATCTTGGGTGCCTTGATTCAGCCATAAATACATAGAGGATACATTCTATTAACCCTTTAACCCCCTACCTTTCCTTTGGTATCATACAACCTACCCATCAGAAGACCTAGACCTACCTTCCCTAGACACTTTATTCATTAATTTCTTAATTGAGACTGCTATCCAACTTCTCTTTCCGGACGTGATCAACCAAACCCAGAATTTCCACTTACTGTATGCACCCAACAACACTATATAAAACACATGAGGAGCAAGAGGCTATGTTTGATGCAGGAAGGGAACTGATCCTACCTACCTACCTCGAATCAATGCAGCACTTGACCCACGCCCTCTTTCTTCTAATCCAACAACCCCCCCATGTGGTGCCTTAATATGCAAGAAAAAATACATGCAGAAGACTTGCAGAAATACTCACTGAAGGATAGAAGGAAATAAATGAAAAAATACCCCCCCACCTGGTGCCTTAATATGCGAGGAAAAATACATGCAAAAGACTTGCAGAAATACACACAAAAGGATAGAAAGAAATACATGAAAAAATACACACAGAAGACTTGCATAAATACATGCAGAAGGCTAGAAGGAACTCGCATGAACTTACATGCAAGTGACCAAGTGGAGTGAAGGGAAGTTGGTAGCTAAGCAACTGCCACAAGACACCAATGTCTTTGGAAATTACAATGGATCATAGACTATGGGTTATGAAATATAAGTGGGAAAACATTTAATGTTTGGATTTAATGCTAACTTGAAGTTAGCATTAATTCACCCTACATATATTAAATGTCGCTTTTCCTAAGTTCCAATCCTCTTAAATATTTTGTTTCCTAAGTTCCAAGCCTCTCCGTTCTTGTCTTTCCTTGGTATGAGGCCAAATAAGACGAGATTTTCCTAAGTTCCAATCCTCTTACATATTTTGTTTCCTAAGTTCCAAATTTCTCGGTTCTTCTCTTGCCTCGGTATGAGGCAAAATAAGACTAGCAAGTTTCTGATTGGTTTAATTAAAGTAATGGAAAGAACTTGAAATAGTTTATTGGACTAGAAAAAGTGATTAATAAATGTTCAAGTTAAAACTTAGGATGACTATGCATTGGTTTGCGCATAGACTAATGCTACTGGAAAAAACTGTTTACAGCAGTCCCGCTTCTTTAAGGCAGGGACTAATAATGACATGATTGCCTTTTGATTTTCTACCTCACACACTTATTTTCAAGAAAATGTTCACTCACTTATTTTCTAATTGAAGGCAAGGTAGTACAATAAAATGTTCCACCGATTTATTCACCCCACTCAAATCAAGTCAATTCACTATCCTATGTACCGATTTATTCGCCCCACTCAAATCAACTCAATTCTCTCTCCTCATGCACCAATTTATTCTCCCCACTCAAATCAAATCAATTATCCCTCCTCATGCACCAATTTATTTGCCCCACTCAAATCAATTCAATTCTATCTCCTCTGTACCGATTTGTTCGCCCCACTTACATCAAGTCAATTCTCTCTCCTCTGTAATTGCTTTCATAATAATGAGAGAATTGCCTTTTGATTTTCTAACTCACTTATTCTTTCGTAATCTCCACACAACACTTTATTTGTTGGAGAGTTGTTATTGTTAGGAGTAGGCTAAAGGCCAAACAAAATGAACCTTTTCCGGCAATCGTTTTCCGTCTTCGATTTCCTATCGTCGATCATGTCAGAGTGATTCAGGATCTTTTCGTCAGGTGACTTATTAAAGAATTGTATTAAATGAGCAGAAACAAAAGTAAACCATAAAGAAGGAAAATCTCAAAAGGAAAGAGACATAATCATGCGATATGAACACAAAGAACTTGATAACGAAGTTTGTCCCTGGTGGACTACGTCTTCGGGTCCTACTCTCAAATGGGTAGGTATTTTTATTAACTCCACAAAAGAATTGGGCAAAATACATAAGTATACCTCATTCTGGAGTTAAGCTGCAGAAGCTTTTCTCAGACTAGAAAACTAACACCACCATTGTGTTTGTGGTGTCGTTTTACCTAAAAATTACTGTATCCACACCTCGATCTGAGTCTAACACTTTTTGGCCCAAGAGACACCCCTGCCTTGGTTTCCTTGCCACTGCTCCTACATTTAATGATTGAGAAATCTCGAAAAGTGTGCCTCAGTCCATACAAAGTCCATATGGGTGCGCTCAGTTTTCCTCTCTGTTGTGCTCTGTTCTGAACTCTAGCGCACACCCCTTCTTATACAAAAATCTAGGCGGTTAGCATTGATGAGGAGGTTGGGCATATTGGCTGGCATAGCTATATTTAGAACTTGGTCAGGCAGAGGTCCCGGGGCAGAATCCCATAGGCCTCCCCTTTTTAACACATTGTTATAACAATTTTGGCGTGCCCTGCCAAATCTGGCAAGTGACCATTAGAATGGCAGAATCATTATTAAAATCGATGGACAGTTGGCAGAGGTTAGGCGGAATTCCATATATGGCAGAGTGTTGAATAATGTATGGTCACATGGGGTAACATGGAACTAAGGGCTGGGCCGAAGGCCTAGCCGTTTTCTCCCCCACATGAAACATTTATTAAACTTAAATAAAATTTGTTCCTTAGTATAAACAAGAAACACGTATTGGAAGGTTGGCTAGCACGGAGATGTGGGGCCTTTGGGCTAAGAGAAGGTCAAGGGTTTGACTCCTATGGAGTCATAAAATAATTTCTACATGACAACCATTGGAGGGGTGCCATGTGGTAGCCCATCACTGGGCCACGTGGCAGCATATTATTTGCCCATGAAACTGACACTTGTCACAACCTGATTTCCCAACATGTCTGCCATCAATATTTCCATGTCATCCCATGCCAACTTAGTTTTACGTACGTTCCATATGTCACCCTTGCAGTGGTGCCAGGTGTCACCTTGACTTATATCTTTTGATCTGTAACTCCGTTTGACGAGCCGTTTGCACCGTTAGAAAGCTTGTAATGTGCTCTTCGCGATCATTTCCTTTTCATTGAGTTTTGGGAACTTTTATGTTTTTCCCTTTTGTTGTATGTTGAATCCATTATGAGCATCCTAAGTTGCCTCTATAAGTTCTGATTCGTTCTTAGCCTTCTTTGGATCCTTTTTGGATCACGCCTTCCCACTGAGATCTTTTTGGACCACCAAAAGTTGTCTTCAATCAACTGGTAAGTGAGGGGATTTATCCCTCACTCTTTCCTTCTTGATCTTCCATGCCTTGCTTGACTATGTACCATTCAGGTGTACTCAAATATAAGTAATGTCATTCTTGCATGAAGTCCTTAGTCTTCGATATAGGATGAAATATTCCTCCATCTGCTCCTTGACTACTTGGTTGATCTACTGAATCCCCTGAATGAACTTGCGAGCTGCATCTCTCTTCCTGACATCTTTCCCATACAAAAAGTCCAAGTGGATCTTAGGTAAATACCCAAGACAAGTCTCAACTGGCGAATTTTGAGTGAAAGAATACATGACTTGATTATACGTAGACTGGACATACAATAATTGATCATCCCATGACCTAGGATGATGGCTGCAATATCCCTGAAGCAACTGGACCACCTTATTTTTTACTACCTATGTTCGTTTGTCGGCCTATGGATGGAAATAAATGCTCTTCCCCATCATGGTGTCCATGAGCTGCCACAAATTTGTCCAATATTCTCCTAACAATTGAGACTCTCAACCAGAGATAATGAACGTGGACAACCCAAAATGGACCCTTACATATTAGGATTAAAAAAGAGCAACCTACTTGTCACACATCCTATCCACTGCTATACCTAAGTAGACATGACTCATACTAGACATGGGTAATCCCTTTACAAAATCCACTGAAAAACTCTCCCAAGGATAAGAGGAAATAGGAAGTGGTGTGTACAACCCTGTCCTTTCAATAGTGGTCTTACAAAAGGACTACACACATTCATTTACAATAGCAGTTACAAATATTTTCCTTCAAGGAAAATGACATCCCTGTAAATACAAATTCCCAAATTCCCAAGTACAAATGAAACAAAAGCTTCTTCAGTTACATGCACTTCCTTGTAGGAAGGAAAGTGAGGTTTACTCAAATGATGGAGTAAGTTGTTCTGCAAACAAAACTTCTTCACCTGCAAACCCTGGAAGACCCACAGACATATTTGAATATTTCATCAATAGTATCCCATCCATCATTATTGATATGAGATGAGGAAACATTCTTCAAAATAATAGATGTAACAGTAGGAGATCCAAAAAGCATGTTTGTCCTTATGACATTGGTACTGGCACTGGTCTCAAACTTGTATGGTTGCTGAAGGTCAAGTAAGACGAGCATTGACACAATGTCGATCTTTGAAGTGTCTAAGGTCTTATGTTGGTTTCCTTCCCATTGAAAGACCTATCTCATCTCAAGAAATTCATTCTTACGTAAAGGATTAAGAACATTAACAACATTAGACCTATCATGGCATTCCCCCTTTACAAAAGTGAGTACAAGATTCTTGTTAGTGTTTATAACTCTTTTTACTTGGCTTGAACTAACAAGTGTTGATCTGTCCTTTATATTGTGAGCTTTAATGATGTATTCTACTCCATCTTTTGTAAGATGGTATTTGTTTTCCTTTCGAAAGAAGATAGCACGCCTATCATACAGATAGGGACTCTCTAATACAATACCACAAACATCCAAAGGAACCACATCTAGATCCACTTCATCTATCATCTTAGAAGCAATAGAAAACCTCAATCTACACTACTTAGTGACATTTAACTTTGCTTTATCAGATACCCAACTGAGAGGGTAAGGTATATGGTGAGGTCTTGTGGTTAATCCCAATTTCTTAACAAGTGTCTCTGATATTAAATTGACTTGGGAACCCTGATCAAATAATGTGTCTATCTTCATATGTTTCAATACAACTCTTATGTGGAATAGTGCACTTCTCCTTTTATCATCATCATGTGATTCGTTTAAATAAATTGAACATGCATAAAAGGAATCTTTACCTTGCATCCCAATTGTTGCGATCCTTTCTTCATCACCTAAATCAGAGCCAAGATCATGTTTCACTGTAGCAACGGTCTTTGGCTTCCCCTTGCCTCCAAATTGTTGTGGCCTTAACTCTGGATGTAGTTTCCAACAATGTTTGCTATCATGACCAATTTTCTCGCAATGGTTACCAGAGGGTTTTCCTTCTTCCTTATTTGCTGCAACTGTCCTCTTGTCCTTCCCATTTCCTTTTCTTGAACGGATTTTCCTCATGTCCATCCTTACCCCTATTTTCAGGGTGAGTGGCTTGCACACAAACTTCATCAAGACTGGTGGGGTTAAACAAGAGCAAAGTATGGCGAATATAACTATGGCGTGTGCCAATATACTTCATTAACGTTTCATAGGAATCTAAAGGAATGTTCAATGAAAGATATTTCTTCCTAATTTCTTCTGTGAAACTTTGTACAATCCGACCTTTACTCTGTCTCAAAGTTTTCCATTCCATAATTTCTTTATATAAATACCCTAATGGATAGAATTTCTTCCTTATCTCTTTTTTAAATTTTGACCACGAGGAAAGAAGATTACCACACTTACTTATGTCATGTAGCTTTCTCTCCCACCATACGAGAGCGGTGCCTTCCAACCAAAGAGAAGCCAGTTGCACTTTAACTTCCTCTTCGTCAATAATCTGAACACGACAATATACTTCAACTTGTCAGATCCAATTATCTAGCTTTTTCAGTATTAGCATCTCCATTAAACATAGGTAAAACAAACTTTACATCAAGCTTTAATAATGGTTTCTTAAAAGAGGATTTATGGCTAGAATGATGAGAACAATGAGAATGATCAAAGGAAGAAGAACTAGAACTTGAAGGCTAAGATAGAGGATCAGGAGGATCTCCTCCAACCCCTTGGTTTACTGAAGCATCATCATCTTCATGTGCTTCATTTTTCTTCCCTTTCTTCTTCATTCTCTTCTCATTATCTCCATGAATTCATTCGTCCATTTCTGACATGCGATAAAAGACCATGTGAAATTTGTTCTCATGTTCATCACACTTATCCTCTTCTACCATCTTCTTCCTTCGGGATGTACGACCAACTTCGGGATTGAATGTATTAAGAGTTCCTTAACCCTGCTTATGCTTGGCCCTAGTAACCATTCATACTCAACAATTCAAGTCAAAGACGACAGCTCTGATACCAACATGATCTGGTATCTTTTCGTTAGGTGACTTATTAAAGAATTGTATTAAATGATCAGAAACAAAAGTACACCATAAAGAAGGAAAAGCTTAAAAGGAAAGAGACATAATCATGCGATATGAACATAAAGAACTTGATAATGGAGTTCGTCCCTGGTGGACTATGTCTCTGGGTCCTGCTCTCAGATGGGTAGGTCTTTTTATTAAATCCACAAAAGAATTGGGAAAAATACATAAGTATACCTAATTCTGGAGTTAAGTTGTAGAAGCTTTGCTCATATCAGAAAAATAACACCACCACTGCGTTTGTGGCATCATTTTACCTAAAAATGACTATCTGCATGCCTCGATCTGAGTCACACACTTTTTGGCCCAAGAGACACCCCTGCCTTGGTTTCCATGCCATTGCTCCTGCATTTAATAATTGAGAAATCTTTAAAAGCATGCCCCAGTCTGTACAAAGTCCGTATGGGTGCGCTCAATTCTCCTCTCTATCGTGCTCTATTCTGAACTCTGGCGCACACCCCTTCTTATACCAAAATCTGGGTGGTTAGCATTGATGAGGAGGTTGGGCGCATTAGTTGGCATAGCTATATTTAGAACTTGGTTAGGCGGAGGTCCCGAATTCAAATCCCACGGGCCTCCCCTTTTTAACACATTACTATAACAATTTTGGCGTGCCCTGCCAAATCCGAGGGGCGACCACTAGAATGGAGGAATTGCTATTTAAATTGGCAGAGGTTAGGTGGAATGCCATACATGGTGGAGTGATGAATAATCTATGGTTGCATGGAGTAACATGGAACCAAGGGTTGGGTCGAAGGCCTAGCCCTTTTCTCCCCCGCATGAAAAATTTATTAAACTTAAATAAAATCTGTTCCATAGTATAAACAAGAAACATGTATTGGAAGGTTGGCTAGCATGGAGATGTGGGGCCTTTGGGCTAAGAGGAGGTCAAGGGTTCGAATCCTATGGAGTCATAAAAAAATTTGTACATACCAACCATTGGAGGGGTGCCACGTGGCAACCCATGACTAGGCCACGTGGCACCATATTATTTGCCCATGAAACTGACACTTGTCACAACCTGATTTTCCCACGTGTCTTCCATCAATCTTGCCACATCATCAAATGAAAAATAAATTGTACGGACGTGCCACGTGTCACCCTTGCAGTGGTGCCACGTGTCACCTTGACTTTTTGACTTTTGACCAACTTTCACCTGAACTTTGACCACTTATATCTTTTGATCTGTAACTCTATTTGATGAGCCATTTGCACCATTAGAAAGCTTATGACACACTCTTCACGATCATGCCCTTTTCACTCAGTTTTGGGAACTTTGATTTTTTGCCCTTTTGTTGTCTGCTGAAGCCATTCTTAGCGTCCTGAGTTTTCACTATAATTTCTGAGTTGTTCTTAGCCTTCTATGGATCCTTTTTGGATCACAGAGCCCCTAACTCCCCATTACCTGTCACATCCCCATTGACCCTTCCGCCGACAGTCGCGGTCGATCTTTCCGTCCGACATCGACGTCCTCCCTATCCGTTTGGAGACCCACGACATAACCGTGACCCATGACGTAACGACAGTGGTCTCCATTCAAGTCCCACCAACCACCACTAGTAGAGAGGTAAAATTCGAAGTTCCCTCCTATTTATGGCGCCCCTATTTATATGTAAATTTGTTTGTTTCCCTAATTCATTCATTATTCATTCCACATTAGTCGCCTCCCTCAACATATATAACAGGAAATTCAAGTGAGCATGAAATCGGATGCAATTGTTGGAAACTGTTGCACTCGGGTGACTGGAAAAATGGGCGTGAATGGGATCCCATCTCACAATAATTTTACAATGATCACCAGAAATAAAAGTTAATGTTGAATTTTAACAAGGAACGTCATAGTTAACTGATGTCATTTTGGTGTTTTCAAAGTTATCCATCTTTTGTGTATGAAACATCTAAGTCTATTTTCATTACGAGGAAAAATATTTCTGTGATCTATTCATAGAAGATTTCCAGGTAACTTAATATTTTCCTTTTTCCTGAATTGTTTATGCAACATATAAAGGATTCTTACAAAGTCTTCTTCTTGGAAATAATTGCATGGGAACATCAAGAGCCTTAGTACTTCATGGTAGGAAATTGATTGGGATAATTTTGAGTTAGGATTATGTTCTAGAGATTTGCCTTCTATTAGAAGCAAAGTGAAGTTCTCCATGGCTATAAGGAGATAAAAAAAATAGCATAGAAATAAAGCCAAATCACATATACAGTGACAAAAAATCTGTTGCAGGTAATCGTTATAGAGTTACATGTGTTAAGTGAAGAAAAAACCAAGAAGCATGAGATGATCGTCAAATAAACACAATAGGATAAGTGATAAGACCAGTAAACTGATACTAATAATAAGTTGGCAAGGAATGATAACCATCCTATGCAACATTGATGAGTTAAACTGTGGGTGTGAAGGCTTAAATCCAAGTAAAAGACATGGATTTTCAAATTGAGAAGCCTGAGATGTAGCCTAAGAAAGATATTTGCGTTTGTTGCTTAATCATCGACTGTTTTCCTATAGAAAGGAGATTAAATCACCTAGGATTCAAACAACTAGCATCCATCAATGTGTTAAAGTTGATGCAATGTGTTAATTTGCATTATTTTTTAAAAATAATGTTGATCAAGAAAACAAAGAAGTTAGAAACAGTGCCACTGTAAAGAATATACAGATTTTAAAGGTTCCTACATATGTCCAATGCATTTCTGTCTTGACTTCTATAAGTTTGTTATAATTCAAACAACAAGAAAAATTCCCATCTCTCCTTGTTAGGATTGAAATTGAGAAAACAATACATAACACTTGCAAATTTAATCACAATCATGTCCTCTCAAGATAAGACTTTCTTTTTCCAATGTTCAAAAATGCAATCTAGATTCTGATGTAGTCCAAGAGAAATTCCTCAATGGTTTTATTAGATATGGGTATCCTTCAAGAAAGAATGTTAATAGGCATTGGAGAATTTATATGAAATAAAAAACTAATGAAAACAAGCTCCGTAATGGCTCAACCTGAACTTCTTATGATCCCTTACTCCGTATAGACTAAGATTTTTAGATTAGATATAGACTAAGATTTTTAAATTGGATTTGGCCATATTTTTATACCCAATAAATGGTCAGTGATTCAATTCATCTGTTCCTTTTATATTATGAACAAACTGACCTAATCACCAAACAAATAAAGAAACTTGGTCGTTATACATACAATTTGTAATATTGTTGATGCAAAATGTTTGATATGCTTGTTGAAAGTTATACATACAATTTGTAATAATATTGTTGATGAAAAATGTTTTTATTCAAACCCCCCAAATTCTTTGTGTAAATCTCTAATTAGGGTTTAATTCCAAATTGGTGGGTCTCAATGATCAAGCCCATTCAAAATCGAAATATTTAATCTTTGAAATGTGTCATATGGATGGTGGTACGGCCCAAAAATGTGTCTCCCACATGTGGGATGCATTTGTATGGCTGGAAAGATGTTTTAGGCTTGTACTACATGCATTTTCATTTTTCTGTACGAAAATGCACATGGTACAAGCTCCCCTACATGTTTCCTGCAACTTATATGTAATGTTAAGTAAATGTGTCTTAAGGCCTAAGTTTTGAGGTCTACTGCATGAATATTAGTCACACATAAGAAAAAAATAGGTTTTAGTTAGCATGTAGATAGGAATATATAGATAAGATAGATAAGACAATTTATTGATGTCCAACAAATTACCACAAAAGTATGTTAATGGGACTATTGGGTACAATGGTTTCTTTTCAAATCGAGAACCCAAAATGGTTCCTATAAAAACAAAGCTACATCAAGTAAAGCGTGAATCTATGTTAAAGTGCAAAAAACCCTAGACATTGGGTGTGGAAAGACTCACTAGGAGGAATATGTACAATTGGGATGGATCTAAGAACTAAAAAGAAAATAATGATGATTATGCAAGTATGTCGTGGTCCACTAAGTCCATTTCTCAAGAAATCTAAGGATGAATGAAGGAAACTCAATATTGAATGTTGTCTAGAAGAAGAGTTGGGGGGGGATCCAAAATGTCCATTGAGTTGTTGTATGAAAGGGGTCAACCATTGTTTAATCTTGGATGGTCTCTAATTTGTCTATTGGTAATGGATCTAGTATGGAAATATTGTTGAGGTCATTTGGGAGGGGGGATGCTCCTTTTGGTTCACATAGATATAGAGTAAAAAATAACGTTGTTATCAATTTGTCTCTTGGCCCCTAGCTAATGGGAGCACCATAAAAAATGAAGTAATCCTCTGGGTGGAATCTAGTTTAGGAGGAGGTTGAAGAGCATGGGAAAGGAGCTTGAATCCATTCTACATGTATAAGTCTAGGCATATCTAGTTGAGGTGCTTGGAGAAAGTGGAGAGGGTGTGAGCTCCTCAAAATAAACAATAAAATTTCCACAAAATATTTTTATGCATGGGGGCAGTAGAAGATCAAGTGCTCTGCTTCCTTGACCTCTTGAAGATGGGGCACTTGGAAAATCTTGTTTGTTTGGGAAGTGTGGTGATCTGTCTCAACCTAGAGTCAATATGAGCCCACATAGAACTAGCTTAGGGGAATGCAAAGAAATTTCACCCACTATTGAGATGTGTATGGGGGTCGGATGATGAGTTTGTCTCTTGCCTCCATGAAATGCTCAACATAGAATGCCATCTTTGGATGTAATGTTCTCTTGGGGTTTGTTTAATTGACCTATTCAAACTGCTTGTAATTTCATCTGAGATGATCCTATTCAACTCTTTCCTCCTAGGTAAGAGGTGGCAAGGTGCATCTAGGGAGTATTTGAACAGAGGAATATGGTCCATTGAAATACCCACTAACTCCAAAAGATCTAAGACCCATACAAACCAACATTGCACATGACCTAGAGGGCTATATAAAGAAATGGAATCTGATGAACGATTGACCAAGTACATATAACTTTATTTCCCCTTTGTTGAGTCAATTGATGAACGATTGACCAAGTACATATAACTTTATTTCCCCTTTGTCGAGTCAATGAAACTCCAAAGGTGTTGTAGAAGTGAAAAAAGGTTGAACACAGTCTCAAGCTAGAGTGTTTAGCCACTAAAATCTGCAAGAATGATGGACTGAGGTATTATTTTCCTGCTTTTGATGCGACGAAGGAGAAGGTTTTGGACTCTCTTAGTTGAGGCCCAATCAAACTATAGGAAACAAGACCCGCAAACCTTTGAGTCATAAATAATTGTGGCTCAAACAAGGGTATCCATGAGGGACATCTTGGATTGTATGTCTTGAAAATAATGTTGGAATCACTATGATTTGAAAATGGATAAAGAACCATATTGTTGACCCTGGCTATAGAGAATGTCTCACACTGAAGCAAAGACCTAAGAATTGCACCCTCAAATAAGTATATGTGCTAGTGATATCAATCTCATCGCCTCTAAAAAAGAAATGGTGATTAAGAAGAGGCTTCTTTGACCCATTGAAGGTCATGACATTTACCTACGTTGACCATCAATAGTTGAAGGTGATAAAAAAGTACCGAAGTGTCTATATATATTTGTAGTCCATTCAAGGATGAGACCAACATGACCATATCATCAACAAAGAGTAGGATAGAGATGAAGACTTTTGGAGGAGGCATCCATCAGGGTCCTTTTGGGAAAATGCATAAAATATAAATACCTTGTACAATGTATTGCATCATGTCTTCTTCATATTACTTCAATTGCTCTCTCTTTTCCTTGTATATTCTCTCTTTTTCTCCAATGTTGCAAGTCTTGTGCACTTTTGAAATAATACGATATCAAAGTAGGATTTGGATTGAAGAGGAAAGTATTTATGTGGGACGAATTAAAAAGGGAGAGTAGCAATTGGATGTTAAGGTGTTCTCTTCTATAAATTTAAGTGTGACTGCCACCAAGCATTATATCATACATGGTGGGGTTCTTGTTTTGTTGGGAAATATTCATTGTATTTTGAAATTTGTTTCTACCTACCCCACAAAACAACACTCATGTAGAAGTGCTGAAAAAAATGTCAAAAAAAGAGTAGACCACAAACAAAGGAAATACATAATGTAAAGAAACACAAAACATAATACATGGAGCTAGTTCACCAGATATAGAATAAGAAGGTGAATGAGAAGGGGTTGTGGCATGGTGTAGAGAATATGTAGGAAATTTGGCGGAATATCATGAGTTGACTTGTAGATCATAAGTGAACTTGGTAGCCCTACTGGAAAAAACTATTGTAAAATCATTTGTCTTTTTAAAATAATTATTTTTGTAAGGTTCTATCATTTAATTATTTTGATTTTTTTTAAAGTTTGTCCTCTTTGTCTGTAAATGGTTGGTCACATGTTTTTCAAAAAAATTTAAAGGTTCTAGAGAATTTTTAAGTGTGGAATCGGGCATTTTAAATCTTGATAAAGTTAACTTTGTTTCTCTAAAAATGCACTGGACAATTTAATTTGTCAATTCCTCAAAAAACACAACACTTTATGTGGCAAGAGGGCATTTGAAGGGCATGTAAGATGGTCACATAAGGTTCTTTATCTTTAAATTTTAAATAAACAAGCATATTTATGGGTGTGTGTTATCTTAGAGAACACCAACATAAAGGGAGTCTTAATTGTCCCATTTCTTACAGAAATAAAAGTTTTTAGGGAACCAAATCCTCTCGAAGTGGGGAGGCATTTTCCAATAATGACACGCATCCCAAAAGGCATGTTCAAAAAAGCTTCTCACAACCCAAACACAAGGGTTTCCCATAACTATTCTGTGGTGGAGGATATGTCACAAACCCCTTGTGCGATGTCCTCTTTGGAGGTCCTCCAAAGCTTCCCTTCCTGGAGGAAAGCCTTGTTAACCGCTTTAGGATCTACCAAGACTTGTAATCCGGGTATAATCATGTTAGATACAACTGACTTAAAACCTCGTCTACCTTACCACGTAGCATTTCAGATAGTAGTGGCTTATCCCACAAAATGTTTTACTCAGAATATCTTCCGCACGGTGGTTGATGAGGGTGCCTCGACATGCGTTATGTCATTGGCATGTTGGAAGGCCATTGGCCAGCCCATTTTGTCTCCATCACCTACTCTTCTCACTACTTTTGATGGTCGTTTGTTCCGACCACATGGTGTCATTCCCTCTTTCCCCATGTAGTTAGGAGGGAAGACCGTGTGCATCGAGGTTGAAGTAGTTGATGCGTCCCTCGACTACAATCTCTTGTTAGGAAGGATTTGGACTTATACCATGCAAGCAGTGGTTGCTACAGTTTTCTGGGTCTTGTTGTTTCCACACGAAGACTGGATTGTGACCATCAATCAATTGTCTTTCTCCAGACCTGACCCTTCATTGGGGGCATCCGTGATCCGGATGATTGATAATCCTCAACCAGGCGTAGTCAACATAGGGGTTGGTTTGTGCCCATTCTTGATGGGTGCCTTCGATTACCCGCCCCCTCAAAGGGATGTCAATTTCATATCCGACCACCATAAGGTTGAGATTTTCCAAGTTTCATCGTTTTGCACGACTTACTTCACCGATCCATGGATGCTTCCTTCCCCATCGGCCATGATGGATGGGACAGGGCACCCGGGCATGCCCATGCCCTTTTCCACAGCTGAAGTAGCATACTCTTTAGTCCAGCAAACTTCAGCCAACACAGATCCAACTCCTGCACAAGAGTTAGATCCGCTTCTAGAGCTTATTTGGGCTCAGGGTTCTCTTGCTAACACCGATTCGTTAGACTTAGTCTTGCCCTCTAACGAAGCAGTAATTGAAGCAATGACTAGTCCAGACAAACCCTGGGAAGACCTTCATCACAGATCATACTTCCTCCCAGAATTAAGCAGAATCGAATCTGATGAATTCACCTTGACTATGACAGGATATAGGTCTTGTCCTATTAATCCCTTAGCTACGCACGAGGTCTATGCTGAAGGTAATATGGCAACCATCGCTGAAACCATACCAATCAATATCTCTCGAACCCCTGGCATCATGGAGAATGTTTTCGTAGGAGCCGATTGCTCCCCTGGAGAGATTCAAATCTATACAGATCTATTTAAAGAATTCTGCGGCGTTTTTGCCTGGTCTTATGAGGAAATGCCAGGCATCGATCCAAAAATAGTCGAACATGAAATCACAACTTATCTCGATGCCAAGCCTATCCGAAAGAAGCTTCGTCCAGTTAATCCTAAGAAAGCAGCAGCCATTAAGGTTGAAGTTGAGAAATTGCTAAAAGTCGGTTTTATCTATCTTATCCATTTGACCTAATGGGTGTCAAATCTTGTGCCGATCAATAAGAAACAAGGCACGATTTGTGTATGTATAGACTTTAGTGATTTGAACAAGGCCTGTCCAAAAGATAATTTTCCCACACCATTCATCGACTAGATAATTGATGAATGTGCCGGTTGTGAGGCCTTCTCTTTCATGAACGGTTTTCCAGGATACAACCAAATACAAATCAATCCCGAAGACCAACACAAAACATAATTCATCTATCCATGGGGTACATTCGTGTATCGTAAGATGCCTTTTGGTCTCAAAAATGCTGGAGCGACCTTTCAGTGGGCCATGTTTTTTGCTTTCCATGACCTCAAGCATATAGTCGAGGCATATTTAGATGATTTAGCATCTCGATCTCACAAGAGAACGGATCATCCCACACACCTCCGACTTATCTTTGAGCGTTGTCGCTACTTTCAGATTCGCTTAAATCCAAACAAGTGTGGTTTTTGCATAACATCAAGACGTTTGTTAGGTTTCATAGTATCAACAAAAGGGATCATGGTCGATCCTCTCAAGGTTGAGGCAATAATTCAGTTGCCTCCCCCACGCACAATCCTTCAACTTCAGAGTCTACAAGGCAAGGCAAATTTTTTAATATGTTTCATCGCCAACTATGCCGAGATCACCAAGGGCTTTATGCGCTTACTGAAAAAATACATTCCTTTTTATTGGGACGATGTCGCTCAATGCTCTTTCGACGCATTGAAACATGCCCTCACAACTGCCCCTCTGCTCTGACCACCTAATTATAACAAATATTTCTTATTATACTTGCCTGCAGTAGAGTCAACCATTAGCATGGTCTTAGTTCAGGAGGATGACTTTTTCTTAGAATATGTGATTTATTACCTAAGCCGAGGCCTCATAGGACTGGAACTCAATTATTCTCATATCGAAAAACTTGCGTTGGCAACAATTCATGTTGTTCAACGGTTCCGTCATTATGTTATGTTTCGCAAGACCACCATCATTGTTGTTGTGAATCCATTCCAGTACATGTTGACACAATGTGTAATAGGCGGAAAGATCAGTAGATGGATAGTCATCCTCCAGGAGTTTGACTTAGATTTCGTTTCAGCGAAATCCAAAAATTCATTGGTCTTCGCAGAACTTATTTCGGAACTTCCGATCAAGTCAGGTGACGTTGTGCCTGAAGAATCGTCTATCAGAGGAGATATGTTTTTGATCACATCTTCGGATCCCTGGTACGGAGATATACTTATCTATCTCCAGACTTTGAAGTGCCCCACCTCTGCTTCTCGTGATGAGCGTCAACGTATACTCCATCAGGATAAGAATTATCTCATACTCGATGATACGTTGTATCGAATAGGTGTAGACTGCATCCTGTGTCGATGTCTCGCACACGAAGAAGCAGTTATAATGCTTAACGATTGCCATAGCGGAGCATGTGGCGGTCATTTATCTGGGTTGGAGACAACCCAAAAGATTCTACGCACTGGTTACTTCTGGCCGACACTAATCAAAGATTGTATCGAATCAGTCAAGAAGTGCCACCCATGCCAGATCTTCTCTCGGAAGATGAGGGCACATCTCGCTCCTATGTTTCCTGTCATCACAGTTGGTCCCTTCACCAAGTGGGGGATTGATTACACTACATGCAACCCTCCTTTAGCAAGGGGGCATCGTTATATCATCATAGTCGTAGACTACTTCACAAAGTGGGTCGAAGCTATTACAACGTTTAAAGATGATGGCGAGATTGCAGCTCTCTTTTTATTCAACCAGATCATAGCAAGGTTCGGCATCCCGAGGGAGATTGTCACTGACCATGGCAGTCACTTTCAGAACTAGATGATGACCGAGTTAACATCAAATCTTGGGATACGTCAAGAACATTCATCACCCTACTACCCCCAAGCAAATGGTCAGGTGGAAGCTGTAAATATATCTCTTAAGACCATCCTACAGTGAACGATCAAATTAGCCAAGTCAAATTGGCTTTTGATGTTATACTCGGCATTATGGGCCTACCGAACGTCTATTAAGACTACAACTGGTTTCTCACCTTTTCAACTCATTTACAAGCTGGAAGAAGTCTTGCCTATCGAATGCCAGATCCCGTCCCTAAAGTTGGCAGTACAACTATTGCCAGACACTTCTCCACTTGAAGAACGGTTATTATACCTTGATCAGCTCAATGAGCAGCATCGTGATGCAGCCCTGGCCAACGAGGCTCACAAACATAAAGTCAAGTGTCAATATGATAGGTCTGTTCATCCTCGTATTTTCTATGAAGGTGACATTTTCCTAGTCTATGACCAAGATAAGGACCCCCTGGGGGCAGGAAAATTCAAACCCATGTGGTTCAGACCTTTCATCATAAAAGAGGTTCTAAAAAATGGTGCTTATCGTCTGGTGGACTTTGAAGGGAATGCTTTAGCAGAGCCTAGAAATGGGCTCTACCTCAAGAAGTATTACTCATAGGCAGGTCACCATGGGTAACTTTTTGTAACATATGTATAGTCTTTGTACTATTACTTTCTAGTTTCTTTTAGTATTATGGACGTGTAGTTTTTGATGTTATCTTTCGTCACTATGGCATATGTCAAGTGAATCTGAGGTGTTCATTGGGTACGCAGACAGTGCTAGCCGGCACACTCGGAGGCTTGCCTCCGTAGCTTGGGTAATTTTTACACCTTGAGGCCAGTTATTATCTTCCGGAGGTATATGCTTAGGTGACACTACAAATAATGTCACCGAGTATAGTGCAATTATTGAGTTTCTTCGTGACACCCTATCATTTGGTATCTCTCATATCCGGGTCTATCTCGATGCTCAGCTGGTTGTGTCTTAGTTAAATAGAGTCTACCGTGTTCATGATCCAAATTTACACCGACGATTCCTCAGGGTACGTCTCTTAGAACGAAGCTTTGATTATATTACATATTTTCATGTTCCTAGGAGATTAAACCAAATTACAGATACTCTAGTTAATCAAATTTTAGATTGGCATCTCGCACACATATGAAATGACATACACATAAACATGTAAATACATTTTTTTCACAAATGATCCATAAGACACAAAAAGACATAAAAAACCATATATAATATCATAAGTCACCATAGTACATAGGTGGACGCAAACGCCTCAAAAATATGACCAATAACGAGTCACAGGGCTTATGCCCTCAAAAAATATATACAAGTAGTGCTCCTGGCATGTGAAAAGTCTAACTAAGGTCAGGGCCTGTGGGCCATGTTGTACTGATTAACAACGTTTGCTAAACACCGAAACAATCGGACCCACATCCATGGTGCCCCCACTACATGAGGTTGCATAGATGGTGGCAGATCCTCAATCTCTGCCATAGGGACCGTGCGAGTAAGCGTAGTAAAGTTCCGCTCGACTCGTCTCAACACCCTCTCAGCCTCCCCAGCTGGAAGATCTCCTGTTGCTGTTGGTCCCCCTGCGGCAACAGGTGCGGCCCCTGGCCAAGGACGCGTATGTTCCTCACATAGTCAGCAGGTCGCACTGGTCCCACATCTGCACACAACAAACACATATCCGTCACCTGATTTATGTACATATGTTTAACAAAAAAAAACAATGATGGAAACTTACCCATCTCTCCTCGCTCCTCACCAGGAGGTACTAGTATCTCAGGATCTCTCGAAAAATCAATCCCAGCATAAGGGTAATCCTCGATGACTGGGATCTGTCACGACAACCACACGAAAAAATCATTGTCGAATGACTCATCGGTCCTTCCACCACCCTGTCATGGTAGTAACACTGCCCATCTACAAACTGTAGGAAGAGAGGCCTGATGTCTTTGTACCACTACTCGAGGACTGAAGCTCGGAACTCTTTCAAAGAAGAAAGAGCATAGAATGGTCCCAAACCCGAAGTTCCTCTATGTCCACAACCGACAATCTTTCAACTGTCTCTTCATACAATCTAACAATGTTGTGTTCCAGTCAAATATTTGTGCATTTAAGCACTGGACTGTACAGTTCATCTGTGCACGGGACGCCTGGTGTAGAGCCACAGAACCAGTGATTCGCCCAATAAGAAACACAATCGTCTGCAGCGATGAGTCAGTAATCTTTCTTATGGGCACCTGTGAGCTCGAGCAGTCTGTACCAGTCTCACAGTAAAGTCCTATCAATTTCGCTATGTTATGCGGCCCCGAAGAAAATGTCTGGAAGTTGACTGGTTCCCCTCTCCTGGAGAGGCCAATCAAAAAATATATATTCTCTGTTGTGGGCACTAGTGACTGCCCCTCTAACATAAACGCCTCTGCATCCAGATGCCAATAATCAACCAAGGCATTCAGTAGCCTAGGTTGTGCCCACATAAAAGGACATAAGAAGAACTTGAGCAACCCACATTGCATCAAGGCAGCCACAGCATTGGGGTCTTCCCCGACCAACTCACTAACCTCCTCATGTTCTCTTTATCTCCAGTGAACATACATCCTGCAAAACACCAAGGTTCAGGAGGGTTAACCCTTGTTTTTAAAACTGTTTTCATTCAATAAGGGGGTCCACGCGGGCTGTAATGTTGACAGTCACGTGTACATGTGTGCAGTTTTTACTCTACCCGAATGTACACGTGGCCTGTCCTAAGACAGCCCGCGTGGACCTAGGGCCGACCTTTTGAAGGTCGACGCCCCCCCAAAACATGGAACCCAAGGAAAAAATAAAGATTTAAATTGCAAGATAAGAGAGTTTGTACTTACTTGGTCCAAACAGATGGTCGTTTCATCCATTGTAGCTCTCAGAATCACCACTTTTATCAAAGGGGTTTTTTTGGCTCCAGAGTCAATTTCCAAATCAACAATGGTGATAATGAGCTGTCAGCTTCTATTTATAGACTTTTTGGCCTCTTTTTGTCACTTTTTTGGCTCCCCTTGTCATTTTCTTTAAAACAAGAACCATTTAGAGTGATTCAGGAGTTGCATGGGAGGGGTATGATCGAGTATCGGGACAATTTTTTGGAGTTTTGGGTAACTTTTGACGATCTGTGGAAAAATTTCAGATGATCAACTTGAGCATGTAGGTTACGTTTCTACCCTGACTTTTGTATCTCGTTGTCTTTTTTTCCTTTGCCATAGGATCGATCCCATCAGGTTGCGACACAAAACCCTCATTGCTGCTTTAGAATTGTCATGAGTTGGTGGTAGAGCTTACCGAAACATGAATGCCCTTGGTAGATCCTAATTGCATTATGGTGTCCATGCTGTCTCTAATCACTGTAGGCTCGGGAGTCCTTGTTGTTTTTCCTGATTACAAGTTTTGAGCCTCATTTGCATGATTCCTTTTCACTCTTGACCTCACCCTCGAGACTCCCAAAAGACATTACAGGTCTTCTTTTAAGCCCTTTTCAGACCCTCTAAACATGAAAATATTGTTGAGCGATTTTGTGGCCTTTCACACTCGTTAAACTGAAATTTGAAGTCACGTCTGTCCGACGGTAGTTTACCCCTTTTTCGGTCTGGATGGTCAACTGTACGAACAAAGGTATACTCTATGGAACTTCGGTTCTCTAGAAGAGTACACTCAGGTACCATTTTACCCATTTTTCAGGCCTGAGGGACTAAATTTACAAAAAAGGAACCCCCACGGAGTCCATAGTTAAGCTCTTTTCAGACTCCCTAAAATTGAAAAGATCGTCGAGTGACCTGATTCTTTCACACTTGTTAAAATGGTCCAGAAGAACATTCCTGACGGAGTCCATGGTTAAGTTTTTTTCAGACTCCTTAAAAATGAAAAAATGGCCGAGTGATCTTGTCTTTATCACACTCGTTAAAATAGTTTTGAATAGACGTCTTGTCGGTGCTAGTTTACCCCTTTTTTGAACCGACTAGACTACTTTCGAAAAAGGTACCCCAGTGGAGTCTCCTTTTATGTTTTTTCAGACTCTTTAAATATGAAAAACCATCGAGCTTACCTTCTCTGGGCTCGTTAAACTTACATCGAAGAACGTTACCATTGTGTGTTTTATTAATTGCATTTGCATACCCGCGTCTTTGGCCTAATGCTAACTCCATGTTGCTCTCGACTGAACCATCTGAAGCATGCCTTATACGCAATCCCTGTAGCACTTTGTATTCCTAATTTTTGTATTCTACCAGCTATAAAGACACTTCTAAATTATTTTCGTTTCACATGGAAGGCTACCATCCATGGTGGAGTAATAATTTCCTGGATCTTTCCTTTCATCTATTCAACACGGAACTCCATAAGAGAAGCATTGTATATGGCCCCACCGACTCAATCGTCGAATTCTACACGGCACTTCATATGAAATATATAAATGTGTGTGGGGGGATAGCTAAGAACACACAGCTCAGTAAGAACACAAAGCTTAGAGCGCTTTGAAATACGTTGTCGTGAGAGACGAAGAAATGGATATTCTGCTTCTCATCTCATTGCTTATGTGTATGGTCGCCTCTCTGCCTACAGCAACGTATTCCCATACTTATTCCCATTCTGAGCAAGGTGAATCCATGTTCTCATCAATGGATGCCCACAAGCAAAGGGACCTCGATGCTCTTTTGTCTTTTTGGAATGCCATCACGTCCGACCGATTGGGAATGCTCTCCAATTGGATGGTCGAGAACTCCCACAATATATGCTCATGGTATGGCATTCCCACAAGAACAGTGGTCACCATTGACCTAGATGTTGATGTATATGTACTAGGACAACTCGGAGCAAGATTGAACGGTACCCTTTCCTCATCTCTTAGCAGCCTCTCATTGTTGTGTCATTTGAATCTTTCTGGTAATTCTTTAATGGGAAGAATTCCCCCCGAGTTTGGTCAACTTAAAGCATTGTGAGTACTTGACCTCAGCTACAATGCCATGAATGGTTCTATTCCCATTGAGTTGGTCTTGCTGCAGAAACTGCGCACCTTGGATCTTTCTGGTAATTCTTTGATGGGAAGAATTCCACCCGAATTTGGCCAGCTCAAAGCATTGTGAGTACTTGACCTCGAAAGGAATAAGCTTGGGGGTTCTATTCCAGCTAAATTGGGCTTGTTTCAAAAACTAGAGATTCTGACCTTGGAGCGCAACTACTTCTCGGGAAATATACCATGTCAGTTGGGTAATTTAACACACCTTACTCAACTAAATATTTCAAATATCAATATGTTTGGTTCTATTCCTTCTCAAATATTCAAGTTGCCCCTCTCCATTCTCTATCTTAGTTTTAACCTCATAGGGAGCTTACCTAAAGCCATTTCCAATTTGACCATGTTGACCCACTTATCCCTTTTAGACATGGGAGTCGCTCACATACCTCAAGACATTGCTAATTTGACCAAACTGACCAGTTTAGATCTGCAATCAAATAAGATCACGAGTAACATTTTTGTAACCCTCACCAAATTGATTCAACTAACTTCATTAAGTCTTGGTTATAATATGCTCTCAGGTAACATCTCTCCAACGCTCACCAAATTGAGTCAATTAACTTCGTTAAATCTTGAAAATAATATGTTCTCTGGTAACATCTCTCCAGTTCTTGTTAATTTGAGTAAGTTAACTTTTTTGTCTCTTCAAAATAATATGCTCTTTGGTAACATCTCTCCAGTTCTTTTTAATTTGAGTCAGTTAACTTTTCTGTCTCTTCAAAATAATATGTTTACTGGTAACATTTTTGAAGCCCTTGTGAATTTGAGTCAATTAACTTTCATATATCTTGATAACACTATGTTTAATGGTAGTATACCCAAAGCTATTATCAATTTAAAGAATCTTTACTTCCTTTCACTCTCGAACAATAGTTTTAGAGGCACAATTCCAAGTACCATAGGAAAACTCCATTCATTGCAGTACTTATATTTGGATTCAAATAGTTTTACATACACAATTCCAAACACTATAGGAAAACTCAAGTCATTGAAAAATTTATGTTTGAATTCAAACAAATTAACTGGACGAATTCCATATAGTTTAGGTCAACTAAAATCAATCATTATACTATACATATATAATAATATCTTTTTGGGCTCTATTCCTAGCAATATTAATGGTTTGGTTTCACTTCATCAATTAGATCTATCAGAGAACAAATTGGAGGGATTGATTCCTACTGAAAGCTTATACAATTTGACTTATTTAGTTGTTTCCTCTGCTCATTCCAACAACTTTTCTAGGACTTTGC
>SNQJ01S0026266.1:78505-116456 GCA_010110895.2 Picea sitchensis | reverse complement strand
TCCCAAGTTCTGCTGAAGATGAGGATGTCATCCAAATATACCACCACAAAAGAGTTGGTGAAGGGTCTCAATACATCATCCAACAACCTCATGAAAGTGGTTGGTGCATTTATTAAGCTAAAGGGCATGACCAACCATTCAAAGAGACCTTATTTAGATTTGAAAGTTGTCTTCCATACATCAGTTGGTTTGATGGGAACTTGGTGGTAGCCAGACTTTAGGTCAATCTTGTTGAATAACTTTTCCCCCTTGAGTTGGTCAAGAAGGTCATCGATCCTGGGAATTGGGTATCGGTTCGTGGCAATGATTTTGTTTAATGCTTTGTAATCAATGTAGAGTCGCCAGGTCTCATCCTTCTTCTGCACCAGTACAATCGAGCTTCTGCGAGGGGAGGAGTTGGGTCTGATGTGCCCCTTTTGTTGAAGCTCTTAGATCTGATGCCTGATTTCATCATTTTCCATCAACAAGCAATGATAGACTGGTCAATGAGGCAGAGGTTCACTAGGGGTTAGGTCAATTGGATGCTTAACTTGGCAGTGCGTCGGTACCCTAGTGGGTGAGGAGAAGATGTCTCTGTAGTCTTTCATGATCCCGTCCACTTGCTTCTACTGTAAAGAGAGGCTCTTTGTAGAGGCCACAGATGTGGCTACGACCTTCTGCTCACTGTGAGCACGGATCACAAAGAAGACGAACTTCCCGGTTTGTGAAATGACGTTACTTCATTGCTTAACAGAGACTAAAGAAATAACGATAGGCGAAGCTACCTTTGGTATCCTGCACAATCGTCTACCCAAAGTAATAATAACATTGTGGGGTCTAGACTCATACACAACATGATGCTTCCACAAATATGGTTGTCCTAAAAGAACATCACAAACTTCAAGTGGAGCAATATCACACAATACCTCGTCTTTGAAAGGCTTGATGTCATAGGGCAGACGACATTGTTGGCTGACACAAAGATATCTTCATTGGTGAAGCCAATTGATGGTGTAGGGTTACGGGTGCACTGTCATCGATAGGTCCAATCGCTTGATGACCTCTGCTGAGATTAGGTTCTTTTGACTGCCGCTATCGACAATGAAATCAAGTGGAGCCCCCTTTACCCACATCTGTGAGTGAAAAAGGTGTTCCCCTTCCTCTGGTTCTTCTGGTTCGCTTGGCTGGACTTTGGTGGTAGCGACAATGGCACTGGGTTCAACATCGATAATACGCTTCCCTCCTTTTGGATTTGATTCGAAGTCAGAATCAGCCTTGGACTTGGACGCTTTCAGCCCGGACACAAGTGACTGCTTGGAGCGGCATTCTTCAGTGTCGTGTCAAGGGATTTTATGTTATTCACACCATTTTCCCATGTCCTTCTTCGTCTTTTCATTGCCCTTCTTGTGTTACGACTTGGACTAGTTTTCCTGAGAGTGGCCATCTTTTCTCTATCCTTTTTCATGTGGGTTGGGCCATCTTTTCCCTGCTTCGACTGTGAGGGGTTTGCAGATCCAAACTCTCGCCTCTTCTGCTGAAATTTCTGCTCGATCTTGACGACATATCTATAAGTTGTACCCAATGAGGTGATGTATAGAAACTCCATTTATGTTTGAATGTATCTATGTAAACAACTGTAGTGTTTGAGCACCATATGTCGCTCAAATTATTTGATATACAATTTGGTGCGCAGGGTATGGAAAATATTGGTGAAATCTGGTACTGTCTGGTCCCTTTCTTGACATAGGGTGGTCCATCGGGTGTACTGGTCCTCGTAGCTTCCAACAGGGGAGTATTGTTCTTTAATGGCATCCAGGAAGGAATCCCATGTAGGGGCAACCACAAATATTGCAGATTCCTCTATGGCCCTTTGCTTAAAGTAAGTATCCCACCAATCCTTAACATGGGGGACGACCTTGAGGAGTGCAAAAGTAATCTTTTCCCTATCAGAGAAATTGTGGACCGAAAAATACCCTTTGAGCAGATTTAACCACTTATCTATAACATTCGCATCTATTAGTCCTTCAAATAATGGAATATCAAAATTCACTTGTACCTTGAAGGGGGTTGCATGGCCGCTTGATGAAGATGCTTCTCTTGTGGGCAACTGTCAAATGATCTGCGCAAAGTTGTCCATCATTTCATTCCTTTGTCGCGCAAGGGCTTCCTCGAGCAACATTTTAAAAGGACCTCCTGCTCCATCATCTTTATTTTCATCCCCCATGGGTTGTTGTCAGGCTCAAAGTGACCGATCTTGCAACGACTCGATTGGTTTGAGTCCCAACTTCTTGTACCCAGATCTTGTCAGGGACATGCACAGAGAAAAATAAATGAAGTGCAGATTGCTCTGATACTACTGATCCAGATTCATGAGCGGAACGAACTGATTAACAGACTGAATACAATAAACACAGAGATATGAAGGACAACACAAATATCCAGTGAACAATATCTTCTATTGAATAAATGAAATAGGTTGAAACTGTAAAATTGCATAACTGAAACACTTGCTCGAATGGTGGTAGCTATCTCTGAGAAGAGACGTGGTTGCTACACACATCCACCTAAGAAGAATGATTCCAATGAGGCTCAAGAGTCATTTTTGATATTATTCATGAATGTCAAAACCCTAGACATCCAAAAACCTAACCCTAGGAAATGAAATGCCAAAAGTTATATGGGCCCCTATGGGTAAGTTGGTACCTCAACTTCCCGGGGTCGTAACTTTTGCATACGACCTCCGTTTTAGGTGCGTGATAGCCCATTGGAAATGTATTTCAGAGAGATATACATTACACTATGAAAATCTAACTTCGTCTATAGTTTGATAGTGGTGAGCCAATAAAACAATGTTTAGGGCCCCAAAACAACGCTTGAAGTACAACAAGATGTGATGACATGAAAACATACAAAATAAGCTAGTTGTATTAGGTGGGAGGCCACCAGTATCCACCTGGAAGATGTGTAGGGCTTCAGACATCCCAGGAAGTGTAGAACCCACAATTACAAAGAAGTACAAAATAACGTGTTAAACTAAAAACTGTAAAGAGGAGCCATTTGGAATAGGTGGGTGGCCACCAATATCCACCTGGATCACTTCTCTGATTTGCCAAAGAACTCATGATCTCCTGCTGGAATTAACCTACAAGATAGATACAAAACTAGGGCTACGACGAAAGTAGTTATACGATTATAAACATGTGCATATAATATGTCAAATGTGAAGTAAGCATACAAATAAATGTACAATGAAGCCAAATTTGGGGGGAAACAAGCTATTTTATTACCAACAAGTAGGAAAGGTAAGTTGCAACCTTGTCCAGCCCGAGGCACCGACTTGAAGCCAACTATATGGGTTCCTCCGGGAATCTTCAAGCATCGACTCAACCGATAAATACTTCTCTCAATGACTTGGATAGGGATAAGGATACACCCTATAGTCATATAAAGGGCCATATTAAAGGGGATGTTGCTTTGAGAATATAGGGAAAGGAGGCTTGGTAGACGTTGGCAACATAACTTTGCATTAATGGACTTGTCCTCTCCCTAGCCCTCGATGATTGTTTTATATCTTCCCAAAGAGGTTTGGGGAGTTGGATTCCATTGAGTATGGGCAAGGGTCATTGGGAAACGAGACTAACCGAAAAACTCACCTGAAAATGCATAATTATTATTTTTTTCATAAAAAATGAGGGCATCCACGGGTTGTAGTGAGGAAATGTTTGCGTGTTGCACTAGGGAAACCCGCAGATATTCTCTTAAAGCATGTTTTTTAGATAATTTTGGAGGTGACTTTTAGGGGAATGTATAGCGAAGCATTGGGAAAGGGTAAGGCCATGGCACAAAAGCATGAGTGTGGCATTTTGTGCTATAATAGTATGCCAAAGGGAATAAGTCCAACCAACAAAACAAATATGACAAAAAAGTGCCTCCTATAATATCAATAGACTACAACAAAAAATGATCTACACTTGATGCATGCTTGTAATTATTTCAAGGATAAACCAGATTTATCCATCAAAATCTTCTATAATTTAGACCTAGAACCTTTCATGTCCAACTTAGCACCATAAATCAACCTTGACAAACATTTATTCAAATTATAGTTAAATCGGTCATCTTTTTTTGGAGACATCGCAATGTATGTAAATGACTGAATTTAGAATAGTTTCTTTACCACACCATCCAAGACGTCTTCCACGGGTCCACGTCACCAAGAAACCATTGTTGACATTGGAACCAAGAAATTGTTCAGCTTAGCCAATGTGGCTTACGCGCATGGAGTTCCTGGAAGGATATTTTCCAAGTAACAATGCTAACAATGAAACTGAGGAACTATTCAGTGGGAAAGTAGGGAATCTGTCCTCTAGCACCATCTATTTTGCATTTGCATGGAGAATATGTGTAAATGGTCACGAGGGGCTAAAAAAGAGTGATGGTCTATCATCGTCCATTCGACAGTTGCATGGGTAATACATGTAAAATCTTCTTCGGCAGTCGGATTGATATCTTCTCCAAGCTCGATCGCTCACCCCTATTCTTTCCCTGAACGTAGCCTCTATAACAACTCGTTCTGTGAAGCCCGGGGCCAAGGAGGCTACATTTTCTCGGTGAATATGATCAGGGTCTCTTTGATTTCTACTAGACCAGTCTAGCTAGCCTTCTTTCTTCTGTTTGACATAACAATAAACACTTGCGGTGATAATTTCTTAAGAATGACTACTGCTTAGAAGATGGTTTCGACAGGTTATTATTGACGCCTCCTTATGCACTATTGTATTGTGAGGAAGATTTCCATGAAACACGGTTAATGGGGTTTGAAGATTCACGATGAATGAAGTTGCATTCCCTTCATTTTCATAAACGACCTTTGTTCTGAATCCTGACGGTATATTTTGAAGAGTTAAATTACTAGCAATTACAGGGAAAGAGGGCATGAGGAGGGCCTCCAAATTGTTCTAAAGCTTTGATACATTCACCATGGGCAATGGTATATATCTGCTTTATTTCTGCCCAATATGTTCTCTTATTCCTTTTATTCTGCCTTTTGCAAGTTTTTTTATATCCTAGGGTTTACCCTCTAGCATGGTCTTTATTTGTGAATTAAAGTATCATTTGGTTACTGAGAATTTTAAAAAATATTATGTGTAATGTGAAATTAAAAAAAAAAAGAACATTACATGGGTACTGTAAATACTCACCCTTGCCTATCCTCGGAAGGGCTACTATAATTTGTACTAACTTCCCAGTTAAACCTTTCAGTGCTCATTTTTTGTTAATTAGTTATTGCATAATGCGAAGGAAACAATTCGAAACAAGCTTTAATTTAGTTGCCTTATATTTGGTTACATCTTGCTTGTTGTTTGCAACTACATAGAGTGCAAGTGATTGAAATGCCTTAGCAAGACATGAGCTTGAGTGGTACATACTAGGGGACAATCAAGAATACGTGGGTCCTTTCACAGTTGTTGAACTGCAAGGTGAGTTGGGTTCATTTCTTTGCTCTTAATTTTTATTTTTTAAAGGCCCCTTTAAACTCCAAAAGCATTAAACATACCTACATTCATCATTGCTAGCTATCATAAAGTTTATGGTATGGAAAACCATTGGGAAATGGTATCCTTGGTTGGGTAGAGGCTAAGATGCAACCGCATTAGGATTCCCAAATGGTTATTTATATTACTTATGCTAATGGTGTTGCTTACACTCTGGCTAGATTTGTTGCATAACCTGTTTATTCAGGACCAAGAGAAACGCCTGAACCCTACCCTTCAGGATCAACATTAGCACCTGGAATATGATCTTGGTAAGGCTTGGCTTAGATCTCTGGTTGGGTTGCGATCTCTTCATGAAGCACATCTATTTCATCAAGTAATCCTTTACCTTTCATAAATAATATCGTTTGGTATTAATATTGTGTTTGTATTGATGTTGTTGTTCTTTGAAATTTGTGATATAAAGGTAAATACATCATTGTAGAGTATACTAAATGCTAATTACACTATCTACATATGTAAGTCAAGGACTCACATTGAACATGTCGACACATTTTCTTAGAAGTCATTTCCTGGACTACTTTTTTACAATGAGTATATGTGAATTTCATATGCACAAGTCATATGGATTAACTTTTTTTTTTTGTTGTCATTTTTCTCTCCAATAAAATACAATTTAAGAATCTATCTTCAAAACACAATGATACATGAAAATGGCTACGGATTGAAGCAATTATACATGCACTAGATATTACCTAGCCTAGATATTAGATACATGCACTAGATATTACCTTGTATAGTGTTGAGAAATCAACACACCCTAAAAAGTATATGTCCATTTCTACTTTTTGGGTACCAGTTGATCCTTTGCACTGTCTGTTTCCACTTTAGTATGAGACTGCTGCCTGTGCTTATCTTTTATGTTTTTATGTTTTCATGTTTGAATTGTTTAAAGTCTGCTTGAACATATAAAGAATCATCTTAACTTTAAAGGGACTTAATAACTATTTAAGAAATCGACAGTCTAAAGTTTTCCCCAACACACTTAGGAAATTTGGCACTGGGAAAGATTAAAAGTGATGAAAATCGCTTGAGAAGTTCAAAATAGCCGAGCACCAAACTTCACTGGCCTCGGCAGAAGGAGGTCTCTCGTCTCCGCGAATAAACTCCACTAAAGATATTGCCGAAGATCGATCCGTTCGGCTTCAACAGAAAAATGAAAGAGTAAGCGTCGCACAAAGAAAGGAGTGGTATCGCCGATTGTCGATTCTCGAAACGATTTCGACATCGGGGATTCACAAAAATGATAATCCATGAAGAAAAATATGCATTAATTTTCCTTTTGAACGCCGATCCTCGACGCAATCTCGACATTGGCAGTCTCAATATCTAGCCCTTTTAGTGCATTCAACGTGAGCAAAGTCCCCAAGTGCAATACTTACCCACCAACCAAGTTCTAGATTTTATGTTTTAAAATATTTTAATAACCCCGAGTCAGTAACGCCACGTCAGCATCAATTGACATCATAAGTTTTAAAAGGAACATATCAAAGAACTTGCAAAGCAACTCAGAACAGTGATAATTATAAAATCTCATAATTTGCGAGAAACTTAGATAAAAAAAAAACACGGTAGATTTACATATGAAGAGGGAACATGATACATTCAAAACACTTTCAAATTTTCATATAATTAAAACTCCCGCCAAGCTCAGGTTACATACAAATAAACACCACTGACGCCTTGACTAACCGGCCCGGTTACAGTGAGAATATAAAAACCCTTACAACAAAAAGAGAAAACTATTAAGCGTCACTTCGGAGAATGTAAAGCAAGAGCCCGCCCTTTATGTATCTCCTGCGCACAGACCTTCAACCAGAATATTCCTCGTGCCTTGCAGTGTTTTCTTTTTTCTCCTTACCCATCACCCTCTGCACCTCGCGCAGCTGCACAATCGTATCTTGTTCTTCCCGAAGCTGTCTCTTGAGCCAATCTGTGCTTCCTTCGTGACCTTGCGGTGCCGATACCTCCTGGTTCTTCGCCGCCAAATGTCTCTGCAATTCTCTATTTTCTTGGTAAAGTTCAGCTATGGAAAGTTGGGCCTGCTCTAACTGCTGGATGGGACTCCCAACGGGAGAACCTGGTGTCTTTTCCTTTCCCTTTCTTCTCCCACTTTATCCGACTAGTAGTCCCGACAATCTCCAGCCAAGTAGTGTGCATCGTAAATTCCTCAGCGACTGGATGTACACTCAACTCAGTTGGGAGGCAGTCTTCTCCTCTGTTTTCCTTATTTTTTCTAGGCCTTCCCCTTCTCCGCAGTGTCTGCTCCTAAGAGGGCATGAGCCCCAACATATGTCCTTCAGATGTATTTCTCTCCACTCCCACCTCCGCTTGAGACGCTGGCAATGTTTCTAAGCAAAGGCATATACCTCCTTTTGAAGCTTTAGGGACACTTGATGCCAATAAGAAAGATTCCCAGGCACGATGGGGCTTGGACCTGACACTTCGGCTACCTCACAAACCTCGTCTCTTGTTTAAAGGGGATCCCATAATGCAACAACATATTGTCTTAGACGTCTGTGGATGAGTAAAGGACTACGACACAGATATTCGCTAGAATTAGACTCGCAAGACCAACGTTACCGATGTATAAACTCGACTGTTGCATAGAATCCCCCCCACAGAGCCCCTAGAATTTATAGCGGAACGAGGAAGAAAAACAGAACGTGCCAAAGAACACTCACGCCTCGCGACATGATGTCTTTAAGATTTAACGTGTCACAACTGCTTGACGAATGCAATCCAGAAAACATGAAATGTCGCCTATCGGAGTTGCAAGGAATATAGGGTACGATCATTCTAATCTCTTTAAACTCCCCAACTTCCATTATTAATGAATGATAGTTGACACACTTGGTGATACGGCTTCTGGAGGAACCACTCGCCTCAACGTGAGGCATTTAACGACTTCCTTATTACGGTACCTGACCCTTTGGGAGCGTACATGCACACATTCAACTCTGGCATCCTTTCCCAGCCCCAAGTTTCAAGCGGCTACTGTGATGGTTCCGACGCTCATATCTGTCGTACCTGATATTCCACGCTATGGCATGCCGACGTAACTCATTTAAACTGAAGAGGAGAGGTGGCATGAATAAGGACATCACAAGTCATTCAAAGGGGCGACTGGGATCACGTAAGTATTGAACGATCGAAACTGAGGAGCTCCACAGGTATGCATAGGTCTATTATGTTTTGTTTGTATCTTACTATGTGTTACCTGATCGCTAAACTACCTCAACCTCGATTGCAGGAAAGATCCTCCCGATTACCGAACAAATTTTTCTCTATGACCTCACTGAAGAACTCCAAAGAAACATCGAAGCAAAATCAACAGAGCAATAAAGGATATCAGACTCCCCGAGTTCGACACCCCCGATAACTTCACCTACTCGATCGACGTAGTCGAGTTGCACGCCAAACAAGATTCACCATGGACCGAAGAGTTCTTAAAGATGGCCGACGCGAGACCAGGGCAAGTGCAATGATTTGGAGAACATCCAATCAGAGTCCAAACCATGCTACAACAGTTGAACTCTAGTATAGTAAAGTATCGGGCACATGCAGTGGACATCAGGGGAATATATGCGGCTCTGATGGAACAATAGAGATTTCCATGGGCCCAAACTTGTGAATAATTGTTTATCAGTTGGTCTGAATACAAGAGAAGTCACCCTTTTCAAGAGATATCTCGGGTTGACTGTTAAAGAAACTGTTAGAAGATGACGCCACGTGGCGATTTTTTGTTTTGCTTAAACTACACTTAGCTGTTAATTTCAGTTAAACTTTATATTATAAATAAGGACATCGACCAATTAGTGAAGGGTTGATGGTTGTTGTAAGAACTCTTTCTTTTTGGTTGTTAAGAATTATTTTGAAGCCGCTATGAATTGAGAAGTCCTTTTGGACCAAAGACAAGCTATTTTCATCAAATGCATGTGATTGGACTTGGATAAGAACTACTTCCTATCTTGTTTCATGAATGATGCAGTAATGAGTAAGAGAAATTAATTCTGTTGTCAAGTTATCTAGTGCAATGTTTTGATGTTCTTTGCTTTAATGATGAAAGTGAATCATTGTGTTATTATGTGATGAATGGTTATGGTAGATGAATTATTTTGCTTGCCATTATCTTATTACATATGTGATTTCTTTCTGATAATTAGTTTCTCAGATAGTAATTGGATGCTCACATGTTTGATGTATTAGTACTAGGCCTGTGGTGTGGAATCATTGTCCGCATGTTTGAGCAGTGGGTTATCCCAAGCTCAGCCTCTTCGCCAGTAGTTAAAACTTAATCCTATTTGTTGTCAAGTTGGTTTATACTGGCTTGCATCTCTCATACCAGTCCCGTCCAAGAGAAACTACAGAAGAGAATAGTCCTAACTGAAGGAAGAGCCTTCACAAGAAAACACAAAGCCCTTCGATAGTTTGGCTGTATCGCAAGATCTAGAGAACCATTCCATCTTTAAACGTTGCAGAGTCTAATTGGGCCTCGGTGGCAGGTTTGGTTCCTACTGTTGAATCAAGGGATTTAAGACCCATCAACACATAGATAATAGATATTACCTTATAGATATTGTATGCATGAACTTCAAACATTGTAGAACTACATCACCTCTGCACTCCATAAGTGATGTGCTCCAGACTGGCGAATGCTTGCTTGTTGGATTGCGCTCATGCTTGTGGGAATGGAACAAGTCAGGTACAAGACTAAACCAAGAGGCAAAAGGTGGTGTTTTCTTGGCAAGGTGGTGGTTTGTCAGCGCATTGAAAGACAAGCTCAACATTTTCGAGGGAGTGGTAGTGACTTTAATGAAAGCTCAACATTTTCGAAGCAACGTGAACATAATTTGTGTGTGAAATCATTGTAATATATTTAAAGAACTAAATAATCAGTGGCATAGACGTGAAATAAAGTTATAATCAAAACTGAAAACTTAGGTTATATAGCTTATATAACAATGCAATTTATAGCTTATATAAGAATGCAAAAGCACATTCTGCGAGTGTCGCAAAGCAACAATAAGATTTTAGGTTATATAATTTAAGAATGAAAATATTACATTCCTCGATAATAAGACTCCAAATGTGTAAGCCAATAACGTTCCTTATAAAATCAATTTAAACATGGTAAAAAAATAATTATTTTGTTTTCCCTATCTACAACATTAGAGGATGGAAAAATATATTTAGTCAATGGTTAACTAATTGATATTCAACGATGAATGGATTGCAAGAGTTTTGATCTGTATTAATAATATATAACAACTCAAGAATTATAATATATAGTATATTACAAGTTTTATGTAATACATAATTTATTATTATATACAATATAATTGATTAATTATTAGATCCTTGTTTGTGCGACAAGGGACCCCCACTGGATTTGAACTTGTGACCTCTTAGGAGGAAACACATGTTCTTAACCATTAGGCCCACTCAGGTTGTATATAACTTGTTAGTTACTAACTAATTATATTATATATTATATTCTATAATATATTTTATATTATAATTTGTTATGTAACACGTTGTAATTAATGGGTTATAATTTATAACATATATTGTTTTTTTATAATTAAATAACTTGTTAGTTGTAACTAACAAATTAAATTATATAATATTAGTTATATAATATGATATAGTTAGTTAGTTACAACTAATGAGTTATAATAATATAATAATCTATTTTTAAGGTCATGGCCAAGCCAGACACCAAACTGGTGTATGAGACCCCCTTGTTTGTGGGACAAGGGACCCCCTTCGCCCAACGATTTGACTAGTAAAGTCTATGAAGGTATACATACCCTACCCCCCTCTGGATTTGAACTTGTGACCTCTTAGGAGGAAACACGTGTTCTTAACCATTAGGCCCACTCAGGGTGTATATATATTGTATATTAATATTATATATTATATAATATAGTATACTATTATATATAACAATTGTTATAATATCTACTTCATTTTTATCATTTTTCTTTTAAAATAATTAATAATAGAAAATGTGTGGATTTTCACAGTTAGTCATAATGATGCATAAGTTTTTTGGATGTAAATTGTGTATTATATTTCAAAACGTTGAACCTTTTGGATGTAAATTGTGTATTATATTTCAAAACGCTGGAATTTTCTCCCGACACTCCACCCATTAGCAAGGACAAATAAAACTTCAAATAGTAATGGAAAAGAGTGTTGGGTTGAAATTTATAGGGTAAAATCAAAGGTTAACTATTGCAAAAAGTTGTTGAGAAAAGCATTGAAAATATAAATATAAAAGGGGAAATAAATATTAAAGGAACATTGCGGAATAAATAAAATAAAGAAGGAACTAAAGGACTAATTAATAAGAATTGCCATTAGATAACATTAAAATTCAAAAATAAAAAGAAATGAAAGGTCCAATCAAAGGGCAAAGAAGAGGAGTAGGGTAAGAGAGTCACTGAAAACAAATAAAACAAACAAAAAAAATAAGGAAAACACCTAATGACCTAGGTAACGAATGGTAGGCTTCCGAGATTACCTAAGCATGTAGCCATCATCCTAATTAAAATTATTTGGGTGTTTTCACTCACCTTACCTGGACAGGATGAGGAAGGGGGCAAAGGCAAGAATTTTAGCCTATCAGAAAATGAAATGCTTAGAATTGAAGGCAGGGTTCAATGATATTTGACTTTAGAAATCTGTGGAGTGTGTGTTTATATGTTCGAGACAAGCTTTGCCATGATCTACCAGCTTAGCCTCTATGTAACGCATTTCCATAATGTAGGAGCAGGGATTTGTAGACTCCTTGCTATTTGATTTATCTTGATAGTTATAAATAACCAGGTATTTTATAAGGTTTAAAGAGAGTTTCAATATTATTTTTGGCCAATATCTTAGAGATATGATATGTAGTACCTTGGATGTATGGAAATCAAATGAAATCCCGAGGAGGGGAAGAAGAAGTGAAAATTTTGCCGAATTATTAGAGTTAATGGAGTGTTTGAGCAAAAGGTCTTGTTGATTTGAGAGGATTGAATAGTCATTGGCTACAGGGGCCTTTGTAAGGTGCAGCTTTTCTTTTTCAAGGAATTGAGGCGCGGAGTTTCAAATGACTCGAGTTGCTAAAGTTTTTGAAATGACATATTTCTAGGCAGGATGGTGATCATATTGGGCATGGAGATACCAGTTTGTGTGAGTTTTTCCCTATAAAATTGAGGGTACTCTGCACCATTTCAGCCTAGTAATGAGCAGAACATCCAAGAAAGGAAGAGAATTTTCATTTTGGACTTCCATGGTGAATTGAATATGGGGCAAGATGTTGTTAATATGATTGAAGAAAAAGGTCAAAGATGGATTTCTACGAGGTAAAACAACATAAGTGTTGTCGACAAATGGAAACTAGCATTTAGGCTTTAGATGAAAATTGTTTAAGGCCAAGCTTTCAAATCTTCCATAAAAATATTGACAACCACTAGGGATACCTTGGATCCCATGGTCGTAGCTTTGGTTTGTTCACACATGTCCCTTTAAAGGTAAATAAAGTTGATTTGAGGCACTTTTTGAGAGGTTGAGGATTGTAGGGTCCATAAGTTTAGATATAAGTTCAAGGGTTCTAGGAACTGGAATTTCGATAAATAAGGACACTACATAAAAACTAATCATGATGTCTTGTTTAGCGATGTGAAGATGCTGATATTTTTGAATGAAATTAGATGAATATTTAATAAATGAGGGTCTATATTTTCCATTACTATTCAGCTTTATTTGTCCTTTGATGATGTGGGTGGAGGTCCACTCGAAATGTTGGACGTTTTAAAATATAATACACAATTTATTTCGAGAAATCTTATGCATCAATAATAGAAAATGTTTATCATAATTCCTCAAGTAACTCCATTTCATGATCCCAATACCTCAAAGTGATTCCATTAAGGATTTGACTTCTGCATCATAGATTTATTGTTAAAAGGATTGTGCCAATTGATAACAAATTTAGATCTTTGTAAGACAAGATTCACACACAATTAGATAATAGAATATTAAGGTTGGAGACCGAGTTGCAGAAAATGGAGGTTACATTATAAGAGATGAAAAACAAAACCGAGAAAATAAATAATCAACTCAAGAAGGAGAGGTCACAAAAAATCGTAATATGAGGGACAAAATTAAATAGCTAGAAGAAAAGCTAATGAACAATTTGACCTTAAATAGTTTGGAAAGCAACTGTATATCAAACTCATCAAAGATTAAATGAATAAGTTCATAGAGTTAGATCATGAGCATAAAAAAAAGTCTTGAACCCCTCAAATTTTGCAGGTAAGGCAAAAGAGTAAGTAGAAAAAAGACGAGGACACACTCAGCAGCCAGTAAAAGAATAATCCAAAAAATAAATCACAAATTGGAATTAAATTGCCTCATAGAAGTAAAGAGGATAGGAAAAAAATAATTAAAACATAAACATAGGCTAATTTGTGTCCTGAGCATGTCTTATATTCTTTGGTAAGATTGGTCCCATGTAATCGCATAATCGATATGGGAGCATATGGGGCAAAAAGCATGCCTTTGCATCCATTTTGGTAGTTTTTTGAATCTCATTTTTGTAGCTTTTCAATAATATTGCCTCAATGATGGTTTTCTAATTCTAGTTAAAGAATTAGGGTTACTGACTAATCTAGGTCAATGGATTATGGATTATGTGTTTGGATTTCGTGGGATCCTATATATTGTATAATTTGTAAACAATGAAGAAGATGAGAATAAAAGATGTGCATCTCTAAACGGGTTTATGGTTTTCCCGCTCTTGCTCTGGCAAAATATCTATGTAATGTGTGTGTGTGTGTGTCATTGAATCTTTTGTTTTTATGAAGAATATGTTCATAGCAATTAATTGTACAAGGTTGGGTAAAATCTACATTTGGTATCGTGAGTTATTTTGGTTTCAAAGTGGGTACTTTGTGGCTATAAATTGATCAGGTTTTGTGATAAGCCTTGTTAAGCAATGGGAGATTTAGGCATTGATCCTTCAGAAAAATATCGGTGAGTAGTTTGGAAAAATAGAGATCGAAATTTAATGGGAATTCTTTTGTGCTATGGAGGTTGAAGATGGAAGATCTCTTAGTAAAAAAAGACCAATGGATCACGATGGATCCAGATACTGCACCTACATGAACCTCAACAAAAGACTGGAAAAAGTTAGATTGGAAGGCTTAAGAGCACAACCAGCCAGGTCTCGGGATTAGTATTATTGAATGTCATAGGAAGCTAGGAACTGGGCAAATTATGGGATAAGTTAGACTTTAGATGTACCTAAGTCCCCGTAAATAAACTATTCCCATGGAAAAATATGTAGAAACTGAGGATGAGAGATGGATACCTGGTGACAAAGCATCTGAATGCCTTCAATACAGTTGTAAGTTAGTTATTATCTATTGTTATTAAGATTTATGATGAAGACAAGTGTATTACTTACTATGCTATTTACCGACTCATGGATAGTCCGGTTGTGGCCATATAGGTATAATTCAACTACTTTAATTTTCATGATGTGCTCTTTCTATCCTTTGTTAAGTTGGAGGAGATGAGGTAGAAAAAATATGGAAATCCATAGCACATGTATGTACATTTGCAAGAGGACGCTCCCAAAAAATAAACCGATCTAGGTCCTTAAGTGGGAGATCTAAATCTAAGGGAAAATATAAATCTCCTGCAAACTTTGTAAAGGTATAATGGAGTTGTGGAAAGAAGGCACTTCAAGAAGCAATTTAGATTTGGAAGTGTTGAGAGAGGGAAGGGATATGAAGATGCTCCTTCTAAAGAAAACAACAAAAACATTCAAAGAAGGAGGGGATGTGTACTTGGATTCTCTGCCAATACATGCGCATCATGAGGCATGGTTGGTTGACTCAAGCGCATCCTTTCATATTCCTCAAAAGGAGTGGTTTTGTGAATACGAAAGGTGTTATCACCCAAGAAACCCTTTGTGGTTTCAGACCAAAGGTGCTTGGTAACTTAAGAAAGAAAATGTTTTTGTATTTTGTAAAGGTGGATCATTTAGATAACTCAATTCAACTTATGGCATCTTACATCAAACGATAAACAAATAGACAATGCTCTTCAAGATTGGTTTCAATGAAGATTCAGATTTCTTGGTGAAGAAAATGTTGCTCACAACCAAAGGTATCTAATAAACAATTAAAGAGACTGATTATAATGTCACGAACCAAACAATAGGATAACAGCTATTTAAGGTTTGACAACAATATAATAGTGAATAAGAAATATGAAAATCACACCAAAATGGAAAGATACCTGTGATCTGTATTAGCAAAATGAAAAGTCTAAGTACAAAGAGCATTACCGTATCCAGAATCGAACCCCTTTACTGGGTTTTAAGTTCTTTTGTGGCTTCTATAGCCTTTATTAACAGCCTGTGATCCTAAGAAACCGATCCTCGATATACCAGTACAGAAGCAAATCAAAATAATATAATATCAAATGTAGCATCTAAGTCCTGACGATGACGGGGCCGATCTCAAAGAATCTTCGAATCTCCTTCAACGATGTGATACACCTCTAATGTTTCGACAAGTCGAATTTTCCATCTTTGGCATTTAATAGTTTATTGCCCAGAAAATAAGTAACCAATTCCACTTGGCCAAAACACTTCAAACACAAAAATAGAACTTTGATAAAGATGCAATTGATTATGTTTTCTCATTATAACCCACCCTCAAGGCATTCGGGACAAAAAATCTCAGACCAAGTACTGTAAAGAAGATCTCTCTGCCCAATCTTACATTCCATTGCAGCAGTTGCTCATGTTCCTGGATCAGCAGGGTCAAAGTTGAATTGCACCATACTGGTTGTCTCAAGGAATAGCCTTGACAATATGTGGGTTTGTTGATGAGATGTCTACACTCTTTACCTTGTGAATATTGCAAATCATGATTGAGAAGCATGGGCAACAACAACGGGGCCTTGTGTCTTGGATGGCATACCAAGGATAGCTCAAACTGTTCATGTTACAACCTTAGATCCGTCAAGGATGAGGTTAGCAACCATTCTCTTTTTGACATTATGCAGAGCCTCCCCATGGTAGACGTATTGCCCCGGCCGCCGCATGTGAACACTCTCCCATTTCAGCATCGTAGACTCTTGCAAATATGGATGTGTTGGTCACTTTTCAACTCGAACCGCAGTTGAAAAGCCCGGAAGAAAGTCCAACTGTGGATGGCATATACTTTGTAGCCTCGCACTGCAAGAATTATAACATTCTGGCCCCCGCTTTTCTTCCCGCTACCAAGATTTTTGAGCAAAGCAAGTTTGATAGAAGACTTTCGCGTTCTTTGGTCGTGGATGTTTTAATTAAATTGAAGTAATTAAACCAAGGATTTCAAGGGCTTATAAACTCAGGGTGTGCAAGCCAAGCTGTACCAGTGATCAAATTACCATCAACAAATCAGACTGATATTGGCTCTGGATCCTTTCATACTCCATATGCAGCCATGATGACAAGCTTTACAACAGGTATGCGCATTACGTTTTCAATGCACCCGCACTGCAGAATCAACTACCCGTGGCAGATAGAGGTAATGGGTTTATTTGAATAAGAAAATTGTACATCAGATCTGATCACACAAAAATTGTCCTGTTTCAATATCCCATGTGTAAATGTCACTGCCTGTAGCGCTCATAATATGTGGACCTTTAGTGACCATACCCAATCTCCAATCCTAAGATTTTGTGTCCTAAAAGAATCTTCTTCTTCAATTGTCGCTAACACCGGGTAATGCCACCTAGATTACCATTAAATGGTGGATGCTCTAATAACATCACTTTGAAGTAGCATTACTATATCACAATCGAATATTACAACCGTTTCTAGCCGCCCATGACATACCATATCACTCATCTATTTTATATAATTTCGTGGAGAGAATGCTCTATCAACGAATTACTTTTGATTTTCCTTTTCCCTTCACCGACATATCTTGTTCCGCCATTGTATCCGGTCTATCATTGTTTCATTGAAGTGGGGAGGACACGCCGCCGCCTTTCGTGAGATCTCTCAACTATTCTGTATCAACCATTAGTTCCTCCATAAACCTTAGCCTCACAGATCCACATATAATGACCGGGTAATAAAGACCACTCCAGAAGCCCTGTACGAAGTTTATTGGAGGTTTCCTTTGTCGACTGCATCCAAATCCAAAGTATCGCTCGCTAGATACATTGTAGATGAACTTTTCACCGCTTCCCTCGCCTCTTACATCTACACCGAGCAATCCGATTAGTGTACGAGGTAAATAGCAAAAGTGCCATTAATCCCCTCTCGTGATAAAGGCAATCTTCGAACATATTGGGTACGTTATTATGACAAATTTTGCCCTCTCAATTTTACCACTTTCCCTCGTCTAACCAACTTCAAATGTCCGTACAAGTGTAAGTAAGTAGGGCCGATTCTTTCCTCGAGCAACATTTTCATATCCGGTGGAGAATGCATTTAGATAGCTCCACCGACAGCCTTCATCCATCGATGGGAGGATCGGGCGCTCTAATGCTAGGTCGCTTTATCCGTGGTTATTGGTTCTCAGCTTTTGGAATCCTTCATATAAATCGGCAACGATTACACCGCAACTCATAATAAACTCCTCGCAATTTTGATGAGAATCTCCTTCATGGCTTAGTTGGGACTCTACTGTTTATTGAATAGTGATCTAAGAAATCCACTCAATTGTATGTAAAGTCCCTAACTATAGCTCACGACTTGATATTAGATCCCCAAATGTGATCCACACTGCAAATGTCTAGCTTTATAACCGCCTGTTGATTGACTGCGGCTGGCTTGCTGTCGAAAATCCTTTAGAGAACGGTCATATACAAACTAATCGGCCCTCGCTAACGCTAAATATCAATTCAACCTATAAACTCTTTCATCCGGTTACTGCATATGTGTCAATCTTTGGAACAAGCTTTATGTCTCGATTTAATCTTAACCCATTGCTTGATTCATGGCTTTGATTCAATATCCAGCTATTGAATCACTGATTGTTGACATTTGGCGTGAACGAGGATTTTAATTTTTATTGGGAAAGCTTTCAGTGGTTAAGGGCATCCTGACGTACGCCTCTAATCCACCGAAACGGTCGGCTTTTGGTGGTTAACTAGTCAATTTGAAGACCCGCTTAACCACCGAAAACTGGCACGGCGTCATATCCCATTTTATCTCCAAAGATTTCCAAATGACGGGTGCTATTTTTGGGAGATACCATCCGCTCACTGATGGATCTCTGTGGAACGCTAAGAACTTAGGTAGAAGTTTCAAGAGTCTTTGCATTGGGCATGAGTCATAAAGCCTTTAGCACTCCATCCCTCCGCAAAACTCATTGTAGCTTTCATGCAAATTTTTGCCTCGCTTTTATTCATGAACTCAACAAAACTGAAAAAGATCTAACTGCTCTTCATACGAGCAGTTAGAGCTTATTTTTCTATCTACTTCTACACTAACCAGAGGTCGCTTGATCAAGTGAAAGCGCATTCCACGAAGCCATGTCGAAGTGATTTGCATGTGCATCATGCTAACTTTGACCCAAACAATAATGAATACCATATCATGCGAAGAAAGGTTTGAGCAGATGAAATACCTCTTGAAGGCAAATATCTTAACACTGATATAATCCAAAAAGTCAGCAATAGGGTATTCAAAATTATGAAAGAATACCTCTTGAACTGGCCGGCTTCCAATCACCTTGTTGTAGCCTTTCCTTCGCGAAACTCCAATGATGAATGAAACCTTTGATCTCTCACTGGAGGAAAAATATGAACTTAATTGATCTCAAATCCATTTTGTCGCCTCTCCCGCAACCGTCAGAATCATTTTTCTCAAGTAAGTCCAAGATGTGGGTTGCTTTCAACATCTATTGTTGCTCCAATACTTTCAACTGTAAACTTTCTTCAATCGGCTCATCATCTTCAACTTTTCAAAGGAAAACAATATACCATATGATAACAATCTAAGACAAGTATTTGATCCAATGTATATTCATATGGTTATCATGATCCGATTATCTCCACATCATAATGGATAGTAATTCATTTCAGCTGTTAGATATTCTTCCAAGGGAATATTAACCACAACATGCATACATTTCTGATCATCTCTTTGGGGTTTTCATGGAACAATATCATCTTCATGACAACCTAAATAAGTAGATGTGCTTGATACAATGTCAAAAGCATCAATACTATGATTATCCTCCCTAAGATTGCCAACATCTGAATTACAATGATGGATGTCCCCCATTGCAAAACATATTCTCAGAATCCATCACAACCACATCATGCATACATTTTATGATCTCTCCTCCTGGTGGTGTAATAAAGAAACCGTCTCTCCCAATTCATGACAATCTGACTTAAGGATGGAAAGAGAGCCGCTCACTTTTATAATCCATTTTGTAGTTCATCTTTGATGGGAGAACACAATATCCCTTGAAGATCATTTACTGGCCTGCGGGCATATTATGAGGGGAAGCTCTTTCTAGTTTTACATCTTCAAGTTTACAATTTAATTCATATTCATCACAACAACTATCAAATGCAAACTCATCTGAAAAAAAATACCTTTTACAAGGTTTAGTGTGCTTTGTGAAAAATCTTTCAAATGATGAAATGCCGAAGAGGTAAAGAAAAATACCACCGATGTGCATCACCATACAATGAAAAACATGAACATCTTCATACGAAAATCTTCATGCGGTAGATCTAATAGATCCATGCACTCATGAAACCTGAGGAGGTGTTTTGCGTGACTTGTCTTCTTTGCTTTCTTCTTTGAAGATGGGCAAAATCTCCCCATTCACATATATTAGGTAATCACCGATGTGGGAAACCAGGAACCGGCGAGAAGTCAAGAGGTGCAAAACCCTCCAGCCAAAAGAGCGTGCCAAAACTTTAGACATCTGAATATTGTGGAGTCGCCACCTAATTCGCCCTTCATGGAGTCGCCAAATATATTATTACAACCTCGAGAAGTGCCTCCGTCTGCTCATCATAAGGAAATAGGATCGCTTGTCGCTCTCCCAGAAGATAAGTCAACTGGCCCCCAATGAACGATGCCATTTTGTTATCACCCTGTCCTCTTTGTGGTTGCGCACTGTAAAGGTGCTTGTAACTTAAGAGAAATACAAATGTTTTTGTATTTTGTAAAGGTGGATCACCGATAACTCAATTCAACTATGGTATCTTACATCAAATGATAAACAAATAGACAATGCTCTCCAAGATTGGTTTAATGCTAGTGATAGCTTTCGGCAGGAAGTACCGTTGCTCATAAAACCACAAGTAAGGTAAAGTGGTCTAATAAACAATCCAAAGCACCTATTATAATGTCATGAATCGTTAATAGGATAACAAATATTCAAGGTTTGACAACAATATAACAAATTGAAGAAGAAATATGGAAAAAATCACACCAAAATGGAAAGAAACCTATGATCTATATTAGCAAATGAAAAGTCTAAGTACAAAGAGCATTAATGTATCCAGAATCGAACCCTTTACTCTGTCTAAGTTCTTGTAGGCTTTATAGCCTTTATTCAAATAGCCTGTGATCCTAAGAAACCGGATCCGGATATACTAAAAAGCTGAAGCAAATCAAAATAATATAATATCAAAGATCAAGTCCCCGATTTGATATGATCAAATAGATCTTCAAAGAATCTTCGACCTCCTTCAAATCTTCAACGATGTGGATACTAATCTCAATAAGTTGTTGGATAAGTCAATTTTCCATCTTTGGTATTTAAGGTTTATTGCCCAAAAAATAAGTAACCAATTCCACCTTGCCATCTTGCTAAACACCTCAAACACAAAAATAGAACTTTGATAAAGATGTAATTGATTATGTTTTCTCAAAACCACCTCAAGGCATTCGAATAAAAAATCTCTGACCAGGTAACAAAGATCTCTCTGTCCAATCTTACATTCCATTGTAGCAGTTTCTCATGTTCCTGGATCAGCAGGGTCAAAGTTGAATTGCACCATACTGGTTGTCTCAAGGAATAGCCTTGACAATATGTGGGTTTGTTGATGAGATGTCTACACTCTTTACCTTGTGAACATTGAAAATCATGATTGAGAAGCATGGGCAACAACAACAGGGCCTTGTGTCTCGGATGGCATACCAAGGATAGCTCAAATTGTTCATGTTACAACCTTAGATCTGTCAAGGATGAGGTTAGCAACCATTCTCTTATTTACATTATACAGAGCCTCATAGTAGACATATGTCCACGCTCGCGACAGAACACTGCTTTCAGCATCGTGACTTTGGTAAATATGGATGTTATCAACCCTTTTCAACTCGAAGGCAAAGAAAAGCTCGGAAGAAAGTCCAACCGATGGCCTATACTGTTCTCGCGACCCTCGCAAGAATTCATATAACCTTATGCCCGCTTCTTCCCGCAAATAAGATTTCTTTGAGCAAAGCAAGCTTGATAGAAGACTCTTCGTGCTCCTTTGGCTGTGATGTTTTAATGAAATTGAAGTAATTAAACCAAGGACTTCAAGGGCTTATAAACTCGGGGTGTGCAGGCCAAGCTGTACCAATGATCAAATTACCATCAACAAAGCAGACTGATAATGGCTCTCGATCCTTTCATACTCCATATGCAGCCATGATGACAAGCTTTACAACATGTGGTATGCGCATTATTACGTTTTCAATGCACCTGCACCAGTAAGAATCAATTACCCGTGGCAGATAGAGGTAATGGGTTTATTTGAATAAGAAAATTGTACATCAGATCTGATCACACAAAAATTGTCCTGTTTCAATATCCCATGCGTAAATGTCACTGCCTGCAGCGCTCATAATATGTGGACCTTTAGTGACCATACCCAATCTCCATGCCTAATATTTTGTGTCCCAGAAGAATCTTCAATTGCTGCTAACACTGTGTTGCCACCTAGATTACCAATGTAGGATGCTCTAATAATGATCACTTTGAAGTAGCATTATATCACAATCGGAATATTACAACAGTTCTAGCCCATGACATACCATAAATTATCTATTTTATATAATTTCAAGAGAGAATGCTGATCAACGACCTCGATTTTGATTTCCCTTCGCCTGACATATCTTGTTATGTCATTGTATCTAGGTCTATCATTGTTCCGCTGAGGGGCATGAGTGACACGTCGCTGTCTTTCTGGAGATCTCTCAACTATCTTCCCATCAACTAATAGTTCCCATCCATAATCCTTATATTCTGCATCCACAAACAAATCTGGCAGAACAAAGACCACCTGTGAAGCCCCACGAAGAGATTGAGGTTTCCCTCACGACCGCATCCAAATCCAGTATCGCTCATAGATACATTGTAGGATGAACTTTTCACGCTTCGCCCCCATACATTCCTCATAATTAGAGCAACCGGATTAGTACGTAGGTAAATAGCGTGCAAAGACATCCTCGCGATAAAGTGCTAAATTCTAACATATTGCACAAGTATGACAGCTTTGTCTCAATTTACCACTTCCCGTTCAACCAAATCAAAATGTCCATGCCATGCTTTGATTCTTTCTGAGAAACATTTGCATCTGTGGAGAACGTATTAGGGATAGCTCCACCGATAGCTTCATCCATGATGGGAGGACTGGTGTTCTCAACAGCAGGGCTCGTTTTTATCTGTGTTGACTCTGCGTTTTGGTAATCCTCTGCCATATAAATCGGGCAGCGTTTTGACACTTGCAACTATCTATGATAAACCCCTTCAATTTGATGAGAATCTCCTTCAATTTTGGCTTAGTTGGGACTTGGCTGAGTGCATGGAATAGTATCTAAGGAACGACCACCCGTATGGAAGTCCTTCCTTCAAACCTAAAATATAGCCTCTGCCTGAATTTGGTAAAGATGTTAGATCCCTGCCAAAAGTGAACCAGACTGCACCTGTCTAGTTTGATAACCGCCTGTTGATTGAATGCAGCTTGCTGTTGAAAATCCTTTAGAGCATGGTCATACAACCAATCGGGCCCTCAACGCAATGATCACCTTAAATCAGAGTAAACTCTTCATCCGAAAGTATTAATGGTTTGCATATGTAAATAACCTTTTGGAACAAGCCATGCCATTTAATGTTACCCATAGCTTGATTCATGGCTTTGATTCAATAGCCGGATATTGAATAATTGATTGTTGAATTTGCTGAACGTTCCAGGATTTTAATTTTGATTGGGAAAGCTTTATGTGGTTAAGGGCATCCTGATATATGCCTCTAATCCACCAAAATGGTCGGTTTTTGGTGGTTAACTAGTCAATTTGAAGACCCACTTAACCACCGAAAACTGTAATTCCAAAATTTGAAAGCCAAGACCCTAATTTTATCTCCTAAAGATTTCCAAAATGACAGTGCTAATTTGGGAGATAACATCCGGCTCCAATTGGGATGGAGATCTCTCTGCGAGGTCGCCAAGAACTTAGTAGTTTCAGTATCCTTTAGAATTGGGCATGGAGTCATTTAGCCTTTACAATTGATCATCTGAAAACTTGTAGTCTGCCTGTAACTTGCTTGTAGCCTGTTCTGCTTATTCATGAACTAACAAAACTGAAAAAGATATAACTGCTCATAAGAAGAGCTTATTATTTTATCTACTCCTACACTAACTAAGAGGTCGCTTTGATCATGAAAGGCGGTTTCCATCGAAGCTGTCGGAAAAGTGATTTAAGCATGTATCATGCTAAATCTTGACCCAAACAATAATGAATACCATATCATGTAGAAGAAAGGTTTGAACAAATGATACATATAATCTTCTTCTAACATAAATATCTCAACATTCATGTCAAATATATAATCCAAAGTCACAGGGTCTTCAAAATATGGAAGAATACTTTGACTGGCCGCTTCCAACCGGATCAGGTTGTAGTCGCCTTTTCCCTTCCCAAACTCAAATGATGAATGAAACCGCTTGGATCTCCATGGAGGAAAATATGAACTGAATTTGATCTCAACCATTTTAGTTTACTCCTCGCAGAATCATTCAATGACCGCCTTTTCTTTCTCAGTCCGAAGATGGGCTTCCCTCAACATCGTCTATTGTTGCCCAATACTTTCAACTGTTAAACTTTCAATCTGCTCATAATCTTTCAATTTTTTAAAGGAAAAAAAGTAACGTGCGATAACAATCTAAGACAAGCAAGTGTATTTGATCCTAATGTAAATGTATATCAATATGGTTATCATGATCCGGATTGATCTCCGATCATAATGGATAGTATTCATTTCAACATCATATTCTTCATGAAGATCATTAACCACAACGTGCATACATTTCTGATCATCTCTTTGGGGTTTTCGAAGGGAACAATATCATCTTCATGACAACTCTAAATAAGTAGATTTTGATACAATGTCAAAGCGCATCAATGCTATGATTATACTCCCGAAGATTGCCAACATCTTAATTACAATGATGGATGTCCCCAATTGCAACATATTCTTCAGAACTATCATTAACCACATCATGTATACAATTATGATCTTCCTCAGAAATGCAAGAAACCACCCTTCCACCCCATGACAACCGACTTAAGGATGGAAAGCAGAGTTTTTCTTTATAATCCACTAGAAGTTCATTTTGATGGGAACACCTTTGAAGATCATTTACTCGGGTCAGTGGCATATTATGAGGGGAAGTTCTTTTTAGATTTACCTCTTCAAGTTTACAATGTAATTCCTATTCATCACAACAATTATCAAATGTAAACTCATCTAAAAAATACCTTTACAGTGCTTAGTGAAGGCTTTGTGGTGACCTTCAATGATGAAATGCCGAAGGAGGTAAAGAAAATACCAATCGACGTTGCATCACCATACAATGAAAAACATGAACATCTTCATAATTATGAACATCTTCATGCAGTAGATCTAATAGATCCATGCAATCATGAAACTTGAGGAGGTGTTATGCAACATTGTCTTCTTTGCTTTCTTTGAAGATGGCGTAAAAATCTCCCCATTCCGGCTATTCTTACATATTAGGTACTGGATGTGTGAAACCAGGAACTGAAGAGAAGCCAAGAGGTGCAAACCTGTTTTTCTTAAAAGAGCAAACGCTTTTTGACATCTGATGTGGAGTCACCAAATTGGCCCTTCATGGAGTCGATAGATGATTTGCACCTTGATAGTGCTCCATTCCCTTTGTCTATCATCATCAAGAAGAAGATCCGCTTTGTCGCTCTCCCGTGAAAGAGTCAACTCGCCTCCCGTAACGACGCCCCATTTTGTTATCACCCAAGAAAACCCTTTGTGGTTGCAGACCAAAGGTGTTTGGTAACTAAGAAATAAATGTTTTGCATTTTGTAAAGTGGATCAATGGGATAACCTGACCAACTTCTATGGCATTCGTGACATCAAATGATAAACAAATAGACAATGCTCTCCAAGATTGGTTTAACAGTAAGATAGCTTTCAGTGGGTGAAGAAAATGTTGCTCATAAACCAGTGCAAAGTAGGGCTTAATAAACAACTAAAGGGACTGATTATAATGTCATGAATCAAACAATAGGATAATGCCTATTCCGCGCTCTTTAATACAACAATATACCGGAAGAAGAAGAAATATGAAAAGTTGCCACCAAAATGGAAAGAAAACCTGTGATCTGTAATAGCAAATGAAAAGTCTAAGTAAAAAGAGAATTAATCAGATCCATAATCTAACCCCTCACTGGCTCTTGCCCTTAGGGCTTTATAGGCCTTTTACAATAGCCTGTGATCCCAAAACCGGATCCATACAAAATAGAAGCAAATCAAACACATAATATCAAAGATCAAGTCCCTCATCGATGATCAAATAGATCTTCTAAAACTTCGACTTCCCTTCAAATCTTCACCGATCATCAATAAGCTGTGGATAAGTCGAATTTTCCATCTTTGGCATTTAATAGTTTATTGCCCAAAAAATAAGTAACCAATTCCACTTGGCCAAAACACTTCAAACACAAAAAATAGAACTTTGATAAAGATGCAATTGAATATGTTTCTTCATTATAACCCACCCTCAAGGCATTCGAGACAACAAATCTTGGACCTGTGCACAAAGAAGATCTCTCTGCCCAATCTTACACTCCATTGCAGCAGTTGCTCATGTTCCTGGATCAGCAGGGTCAAAGTATAATTGCACCATACTGGCTGTCTCAAGGAATAGCCTTGACAATCTGTGGGTTTGTTGATGAGATGTCTACACTCTTTACCTTGTGAACATTGAAAATCATGATTGAGAAGCATGGGCAACAACAACAGGGCCTTGTGTCTTGGATGGCATACCAAGGATAGCTCAAACTGTTCATGTTACAACCTTAGATATGTCAAGGATGAGGTTAGCAACCATTCTATTCTTTACATTATGCAGAGCCTCATAGTAGACAGATGTCTGCTGCCCGCATGTGAACACTCTGTTTTCAGCATCATAGACTTTGCAAATATGGATGTAGGTCAGCCTTTTCAGTCCTGGAAGTGCAAAGAAAAGCCAGGAAGAAAGTCCAGATCCAGGATGGCCTATACTTGCGTGACTGCAGGTAAGAATTATAACATTCTCATCGCTTTCCTATATCCAAGATTTTCTTTGAGCAAAGCAAGCTTGATAGAAGACTCTTCGTGCTCCTTTGGTTGTGATGTTTTAATGAAATTGAAGTAATTAAACCAAGGATTTCAAGGGCTTATCAACTCAGGGTGTGCAGGCCAAGCTGTACCAGTGATCAAATTTCCATCAACAAAGCAGACTGATAATGGCTCTCGATCCTTTCATACTCCATATGCAGCCATGATGACAATCTTTACAACAGGGTATGTAGTACATGTTTTTCTTTCAATGCACCTTCCCCAGTAAGAATCAACTACCCGTGGCAGATAGAGGTAATGGGTTTATTTGAATCAAAATTGTACATCGACTGGATCACAATACAAAAATTGTCCCTTCCGCTTCAATATCCCATGTAAATGCGTCAATCACCGCTAACGCCATAATATGTGGACCCTTTAGTGACCATACCCACCCCATGTCAAGAATTTGTGTCCCAAAGAATCTTCATAATTGTCACAACGGTCAGCCACCTAGATTACTCATAATGTAGGATGCTCTTCTAATAATGATCACCTTGGAAGTGTAGTATCATATCACAATCGAATATTACAATGCGCCTCCTTAGCGACATACTCATCAATTATTTTATTTTATATAATTTCGTGAGAGAATGTCAATCAACGTCCTCGATTTTGATTTTCCCTTCACCTAACATATCTTGTTCTGTCATTGTATCTCGGTCTATCATTGTTTCGCTGAGGGGCAGGAGTGACACGTCGTTGTCTTTCAGGAGATCTCTCAACTCTCTTCCCATCAACTAATAGTTCCCATCCATAATCCTTATATTCTGCATCCACAAACAAATCTGGCAGAACAAAGACCACTCCAGTAAGCCCCACGAGTTTATTGGAGGTTTCCTGTCGATCTGACATCCAAATCCAAAGTGTCGTTCGCAGGATACATTGTAGATGAACTTTTTCGCTACTTCCTCGCTTCCCACATTCTCAAAATCAGGAGCAATCCGATTAGTACAGAAGTAAATAGCAGGCAGCACATCCTCTAGTGATAAAGCAAGAAAGCTTCAGAACATATTGCATAGCATGATAGTTGTCTTCAATTTACCACCTCGCGTTCAAATCCAACCAAATGTCCGCTATGTGTAGGGCTACCATCTTCCGGAAAGCAACATTTGCATCCGCGGAGAACGCGATTAGGATAGCTCCACCGGATGCCTTCATCCATCGCATGGAGGACCGGCGCTCTCTCACGGGCTAGGTCTACTTTATCCGGTTGGTTCTCGCTTTTGAATCCTCCATATAAATCTAAGTAAACGATTTGACACCGCAACTATCTAAGGGCATTAAACTCCTCGCAATTTGATGAGAATTTCCAATTGTGGTTTAGTTGGGACTTGGTCGATGATGGAATATGATCTAAGGAACCACTCACACTGTATGGAGTCCTTCAAACCCGCAACTATAGCCTCGGTCAATTTGCGAAGATATTAGATCCCCAAATGCGATCCGCATCGCGAAATGCCAAATGTCTAGCTTGATAACCGCCTGTTGATTGACTGCAGCTTGCTGTCGAAAATCCTTTAGAGCACGGTCATATACAACCACTGTCCTCAACGCAACATCACTCCAACTGTATAAATCCTTCATCCGAGCATGGATTGCATATGTGTCAATCTTTGGAACAAGCTTTATGTGTCGATTTAATCTTAACCCATAGCTTGATTCATGGCTTTGATTCAATAGCTGGATATTGAATAACTGATTGTTGACATTTGGCGTGAACGAGGATTTTAATTTTGATTGGGAAAGCTTTCGGTGGTTAAGGGCATCCTGACATATGCCTCTAATCCACCGAAACGGTCGACTTTCGGTGGTTAACTAGTCAATTTGAAGACCCGCTTAACCACCGAAAGCTATAATTCCAAAATTTGAAAGCCAAGACCCTGATTTTATCTCCTAAAGATTTCCAAAATGACGGTGCTATTTTGGGAGATAACAAAAGGTATGTTGGAGGTGATGTTTTTCTAGGTGATGAATCGACAGCCAAAATCATAGGATGAGGAAAATTCAATTTGAAGCTCATGGATGGAAGGATTAGAACAGTCCGTGGTGTTCTGCACATCCCAAGATTGGCCAAAAAATTGATTTTTGTAAGCAAAATGGACGATGCAAGGGTAAAAGCAGTGTTTGAAAAAGAAACTTTCATGATGGTTTGTGGAGAAATGGTGTTGTTGAAGGGATTTTGGTTTGGAACTCTATATGAGCTGCAGGGAAGCACTATTGGTGATGGGTGTAATAGTTCCATTGTTCCTGATATTGGAGCTGAAGAAGAAAAAACTCCAGCTGTCTCTAGAGAAAAGGCTATGTTGTGGTATCAAATACTGGGGCATATCAGAGAGGAGGGATTTCAACTACTTCACAGTAAATATATGGTTGAAGGTATGTATAACTAATCTCTAGATTTTGATTTCTATGAAAATTGTGTATATGGGAAGTAGAATCAGGTAATATTTCCCTCTGGTGTAACAAGGGCAGAGGAAATTTTACAGTTGGTGCACAATGATGTGTTTGGACCTGTGTTGGTTGCATCACTAGGAAAATATGTGCACTATGTCTCATTTATGGATGACTTCTCAAGGAATAGTTGGATATCTTTCCTTCGGAAGAAATTTGAAGTCTTTGACAGGTTTAAAGAGATTAAGGCTCTTATGAAGAATCAAACAGACAAAATAATTAAGTTGTTGAGGATGGATAACTGTGGAGAGTTCTATGGAAATGAATTCAAAGAATTCTATCAAAAGTGTGGTATAGAAAGGTAGAAGAATACTCCATATACACCTCAGGAGAATGGAGTTGCATAAAGGATAAACAAGATGTTGATTGAAAAATTAAGGTGCATGCTCAGTGGTGTCGAGTTAGGACAAGAATTCGACAAAAATTCTGGGCAGAGGTAATGGGTATTTCATGTTACCTGGTCAATCGATCACCCTCATCAACACTAGATGATAAGATTCCATATGAGGTATGGACTGGTAAGAAACCCTCTCTCACACATCTCAGGGTATTTGGTTGAGGCCCATGTTCACATTCTAAAGGAAAACATGAGTAAGCTAGATAAAAAAGCTGAAAAGTGTATCTTTATTGGGTATACAGATGGTTTGAAAGGTTATAAGCTTTGGAACCCAGAAACTAAGAAGGCAATGTATAACATAGATGTGGTATTTAAAGAAATTAAAGATGTTTTCAAACAAGAAGTCCTACCAAGGAAGGAAGAACTAGAGAAAACAAAGTTTGAGTTAAAGGATGATGAATCAGACTGTATAGAAGGACATGGATAAGAAGAGGAAGATCCTCATACTCAAGTATTGAGGAGATTGGTTTGGGAAAGAAGGAAACCAAAAAGGTACACTCCACTTGATTTCCATTCAATTTTTTCTTTGTATATTACTGATGATGATCCTAGAATTGTTAGGGAGGCAGTTGATTCAGAGGATGGAAAACTCTGGAAAAAGGCCATGGCTGAAGAAATGGCAGCCTTGGACAAGAATGAGGCTTGGGATCTAGTGGAGTTGCCGACTATAAGAAATACCATTGACAACAAATGGGTGTTTAAGAAGAAGTTGAATGCAAAAGGTATAATGGAGAAATACAAAGCTCAATTAGTAGCAAAAGGTTATTATCAGGTAGAGGGAATTGACTTTGGTGAATTTTTTTCTCCTTTTGCCAAGTTAACTTCTATTATATTTATTTTTTATGTTGTTTTTGCGTTTGATTTTGAATTAGAATGGATAGATGTGAAGACAAAATTCCTACATGGGGATATGGAAGAAGAAATCTACATGAATTAGCCATAAGATTTTGATATGGTGTTCGATGATACTCTTGAATTGATATCATACATGCATGGCCCCACTACCAACGAGTGTCCATAGCCCCGACGAGTTTACTATTACTTCCCACACAATCTTATGGTGCTTTCAACTTCCTTGCTATCATGGTTTTACATTCACCCTTATATATTTGTAGTATATGTATTGTTTTTGCAGCATGGGTGTTTTGGAAGTGGGGTGATATAAGAGTTGCTTTGATATGTTTTCCCACTCAGTAGTTTGTCCGTATGGGTTTGCTTTGAGAAAATTCTAGCATATTCCTTGTGTTTGTGCTAAGGTAAAATATCTCATAGATATTACTCAAACGAAACCTACAGTAATTAACTTTTCCTTGTTGTTAAGGTTCATAAGTTGAATACAAGAGTGATCACACATGTGCAAATAACCTATAATTAGGAGAAACCATACTGATAGTTATTTATCACAACTTGGGGTTTTCTTTAAAATAGATCCATACCGATAATTTACATTAAGTTTCACCTTACCCCGTGCTTTGTGGATTTTAAGTAACAATGCAAGGTAACTTTCTCACTTCTGAACACCTAAAAGGTTACTTATAAAGGAACCTGATTTTAATCCCGACATGTAGTTCCACTTTTCTGTCAAAAGATGCACATGAACAATGATAAATAATCAACAAGAACCTTATTAGGGAAAATAAATGAGTAAACTTGTTACATAAAAATAACAAACTATACATGCAAATTCTAAAAGAATTGAAATACTCCAAAACAAGAATAAAAAGAAACCTAGTATGTACAAAACTACATCACCGAAGGTGATTAGGAGAAATATTTTTTGAGAATCTGGCCATTGAAAGGGAGCTCCTCAATGTATCCGTGCACTGTTTTGAGTTTGAAGGTTCCTCATCCAATATTTTCATGAATTTGGTATGGGCCTAACCACAATTTTTGGAATTTAGTGTGTTTTCCTTTCATCTCATTTGCTTTGTTCCATTTGAGAACTAGATCTCCCTATTGAAAGTCTGTACCACATATAGAGGCTTTGTCAAGCCGTCATTTGACCAATTCTTGATGTTGCATTAATTTATTTTTTGATTTCTCCTTATCTTGTTCTATTTTAAGGAGCATATTTAGTCTTTGTTGGATAAGTGGGCATTCCTTGTCTTGGACAGATTGAGTTAATTGCAAAGAAGGCAGAAAAGTGCGAGTTTGCAAAACAACATCATGTCCATATACCAAAAAGAAAGTAGAGTTTCTGAGGGAAGCTTTGGGTGTTACTCAATCAACCCACAAGGAATTAGGAAGGGACAAATGCCAATTTCTCTGATGTTCTGTTATAGTTTTTTTTAGAAATTTAATCAGATTTTTATTTGTAGATTCCGTCAATATATTTCCATAGGGATAATAATTAGTTGCATATATTATTTTGATATTCTTTTCAAATGCATATTTAGTTAATTTCAATGTTGATAAATATTTAGCATTATCGAACAATAATGATTTTGGAACACCAAACCTGGTCACCATGTGAGTTTCAAGGAAGGATATTACTTGATTTTTGTTTACCATTTTGAGAGGAATTACTTCTGTTCAATATGTGAAGTAGTATGTTGCAGTCGATGTACTTGTGAGGCTAGGATGAGTTGGGATTAATCTCCCCTATCATATATAAGCCCCATTGTTTAAATGGAAATTCAATTGAGACATGATGAAGAGGAAAAACAGGTTTCTTTTCCCTTCCAGCTGCATTTTGACATTCTTGGCATTTCCTTGCATATGCATGAGCATCTCTAAACAAGGTGGACCAGTAATAACCTGCTCTGAGAATCTCGTGTGCTATGGTATCTCCTCCAAAATGTCCCCCAGCTAGACCATCATGTAGTTTTGACAGGACCTTTTTTGCATCATCTTTCTCTAGACATCTCATGAAAATGCCATCATAGTTCTTCCTTAATAGTATCCCATGAGCAAGATAATATTGGGATGACTTGAGCCCAAGAGCTCTTCTCTTGTTTGGTTCCATGTATTGTGAAGTAGTGCCATGAGTTAAATAATACTTCATTTCATAATAACACGGATCACTATTGATAGGGATATAACAAGCCTCCTTTTCAAACAAGTTTTGATCTTCATAAATTTCATCTTCATCATTTTTCTCCCTGTTGATTTAGCTGTCATCTTGTACAGTACTTGTCTCTTACCAATATTTACAGGCTTTATATATAATTCACATTCTTGTAATGCAATCATCCAGTTGGACTTCTTATCTCCCCAATCATTTTGGAATAAGAGATTCCTCACAGCAGGGTAAGGTACCACCACTTTGGTTTTGGATTTAAGCAGATATGGTCTCAAATGCTTGATTGCTTTAAAGACTGCATAAGCTTGTTTGTCTACCTATGAATAATCAAGTTATGCTCCTTACATTTTAGAACTCATAAAAGCAATCATGAATCCATTCCCCTCATCATTTTTCTTAGTGAGGACTGTTGCAAATGCAATATTAGAGGCAAAGGTATACAATATAAAATCTTTAAGAAAATATGGGCTCATCAATGCTGCAACTTTAACTATTTCCTCCCTGATTTTTATGAATGACTCCTTTTCTTTGGGGCCCCATTTATAATCATCATTTTTCTTTATCATGTATTGGAGAGGCTTAACGTTTTCTGTAAAGCTTGGAATACACCTTACAAAATCGATTTTTCCAAGAAATGATTGCACATATTTCTTGTTATGTGGATATGGGATTTTTGAAATTGCCTTTGTTCTTTTAGGTTCTATCATTATCTCATCTTAAGACACAACAAACCCCGAGAGTCTGCCATCATTTACTGCAAAAATAGATTTCCTAGGATTCAAGGATATAACATATCTCCTGCACCTACCAAAGATTTTTCTCAAGTGACACAGATGATCCCTTTCATCCTTGGAAAACACAACAACATCATCAAGATACACTACCACACAGTTGCCAATTAATCCTCTGAAGGAAATATCCATAACCCTTCGAAAAGTTGCACCTGCATTTATTAATCCAAATGGCATTTTCTTGTATGCATAAGTTCCCCATTTGGTTCAGAAAGTAGTCTTCAATTGATCATCATGGTCAACCAATGGTTGAGTATAACAAAAAAAAACCACTAAGTAGGAACAACATTTTTGAACCAGATACATATTGCAATATATGTTCCATAGGGGGTATAGGGTATTTGTATTTATTTTATGCCCTATTTAAGTTTATGAAGTCAACACACAATTTGATATCTCCATTCTTTTTCCTTATATGTACAAGGTTAGCTATCCATTGGGTGTGTTTGGCTGAAAAAATGATTCTTATTTCCAAGAGTTTGTTTAGCTCCAAGGTTCCACATTCAGATGCATATTTCATAGTTTTTGTGGAAAGGGATTTATTTGAGGTTTCATAGGAACGACGTACTGAATGATTTTGGTGTTGTATGTCTTGAGATAATCATATGTCTAGAAAAAAAATATCTTTGTACTCTTTGAACAACTTGATGAAAACTTGTTTCTCATCTGGGGAACAATTCTTTCCAACGTTGACATTTTGAGCTGTGCTATTTGTCCCAAGATTAATCACTTCAAATTGCATGGCTGAATTGTTCGTTTTACAGTTTGTAACTTTCTTAAATTTATCTTGGAGATGGTAGAGCTTCTCAAGCCTTACTACAGACTTGGGAATGTTGTTGACTGTAGTGAATTTGCTTCCTTTCATTTGATATGTTGATTCTTTTGTATCATAATTCACGTCTTGATCGCGTTGACCTTCATCAATGAAAAAATGTCTGAAATTATCTTCTAGATGCAAAAAAATTATGATTTGTTGGTCATCATCAAAGACTCTTTAATTTGTTATGTTGTCCATAATTGAGGGCTTGTACAATAATTCCACAGAAAATGTGTCAGGCATAATACCTTCCGATGGAATTAGTCTAGATGCAACATTGGCTAGTAAATCCACATCACAATTTATTGAATGAGGAACATGATTGATATTTAATGCATACAAGTTTTTAATCAGATCCCATACCTCTTGCTAGTAATGCTTAAGGTGAATGGAAAGGTAACGGATACTGTTTCTTACTTGCCTTGTCACAATTTATGAATCACCAAATACCTTTATCAGTTTCACCTTCATGCCTGCTACTTTTTTTAGTCCTTGTATGAGAGCTTCATATTTAGTAGTGTTATTGGTGCACTGGAATTCAAGTATACATGCAATTAAAATCTTTTTACTACTAGGGTATTTCAATATGAAACCAACACCTAGACCTTCAAGAGACTTGGATCCATAAAAAAACAAAGTCCACATGTTGGGATCACCATTAAATTTAGCTTGGGATTCATTGTTTGTTTTATTTTCTAATCTTTTATGGTTAGAAAAATTAATATGCACGTCAAGTTTACTTCTAGAAACTATGTTAGTCTATACATTAGAATTAGTTTTAGTCCTATATACTATATCGCAGTTAAGATCAACAATATGAGTGCAATGAAGGATTTCAGATTGTGTGAATGATTCCACGTGAGGAGAAATTTCAGCAATATGATTTCCAAAGAAAGAATCCAAATTATAGTTCCCCATAATTGAATGATTGAACAATATGGGTTCTTTGGTATCGTTTAAATATGTCACTACATGTTTCATATATTGTTCCTTGGCTACTCTGTTTCAATTTTGTTTTCCATTGTAAGGCAACCATGGATGTGACCAATCAGTGGCAAAGTATCCATTTAGCATAGTAGACCAATCTCTGCTAAATATCAATCCATATGTCTCTAGAATGTCTACCACAATAATGTCTATTGTTTGAGTGACCTTGGGGTTGGATGCCAATATGATTAATACATTCCTTAATTCTCCTGTAACCTTAACATTTGATCTGTTTAGCTGTATGATTCAAAGGTCATATTTCTCGGGTTGAAGATTAAGTTTCTCACAAACCTTAAGAGGCATGAAATTTGAGTAAGCTCTTGAATCAACCATACAATTATGAACATTTCTATTAAAGATATCAAAGGTTAACAAAAAAGGTGGAGTATTAGATTTTGACCTTTTTCCAATGAGGGATGCATTGACAACAAATTGTTTCTTTGGGGCTGTTTTTTCAGAAGTTTGATTGACTTTTCCTTTCCCTTTACTTCCCCCCACATTAGCCTCTTGGGAATTACTCAGAGGGGTACCATGTAAAGTTTTAATGAAATTGTCTTGGATCTCAGGTAATTTCATAAGTTCAAAAAGAGATATATTAGCTTTTGTTCTTTTTCAGGTCCTCCAAGAAATCATAATCAAGTTTAGATGGAGGGGTAGAATGTACAATTGGCTTACCACTAGGGTGTGCTTTTTGTGTAGTGGATGTTGTCTTAGCAGGCTCAGAAGTTGAAGGAGAATCTAAAGGGGAAGTCTTACTTCCATTCCTGGTGATAACAATATTTTGGGACATGTGAATCTCTTCAATGTCTTCCTCTTCCCCTTCTTCTAAACCATAGGAGATATACCAAAAATAATTCACTACTTGTTCATCTTGCCCATCAGTGTCTTGGGATTGGTTTTATTGTTATGATTCCCCTTATTCTTCTTCTTCATATTCCTTTGAGTTAGTAGGGGTATCATTTTCCCAAGATTTAAATGCTTTTATGAATTCTTCAACATTTATGCCTTCTGTAGGAGGAGTTGTTTTGATGGTAGGTGGAGCGGTTTTCTTGGGAGGAAGCTTGAAGAACTTTTTTGGGACTGGGAATACCTTCTCCAGTACGCTTCTTCATGCCAATGATTTCATTGGAAAGCTTCTTGACAATTCTTTGTAGTGCCTCCATGTTTGTAGACTGTTGATCTTTTTTGTCTTGTGGGCATTTAGTCAATGTAACCTTAGTTTTGGTATCAGATTTTTCTTTTGATCCCTCCACTCAAGGGTTACCTTTGAGACTCAACATATCCTTTTCAACCTTAATATATTCTTTAAAGGTATCTTCCAGAGTATCATTTTCATCCATTTTAACAAACATTTCCATTGAAACATGGAGGGATGAGGTATAAAATTCAATTGACACATCATCAATGGGTTTGGAGGCCAAGGAAATTTTATTTATCAACGTGAGAAACCTCTGATTAAAATATTTGAGCTTCTCTTTTGCTTCCATTTTTATCCTTGAAATATCCAGAACTAAATTTGTTGGGGTTTTGTCTTGACCAAATTTTTCAATAAAGGCAGTTTCAAAAGAATTTCAACCAGTAATTGAAGCTTGAGATAAATAGAAGTACCAATTTGATGCCTTGTTTTCAAACGTATATGGACAAATCCCGCAAACGACATCCTTATGTTCTACATTCATTAATTGACAACAAGCATAAATTTCTTAATTTGATCTTCAAGTAAGTATTTTTTGTTAGGGTTGAACTTGGGAAGAGAATTCTCAGGATGCTTAGGCAGTGGGTGAACTACCTTAGGCACTGCAACAACATTTGGGACCATTCAGGGTTGGTTTGCATTGGCTATAACCATATGTTTCAGGTCGTCAGGCATTTCTCCTTCTAGTTGTTATAGGAAAATTCCCATGCGGACAGGTGAATATCCTCTTGGATTCTAGCCCCCTACTACCAAGACAGAAATATGCAGATGGACACTAACATCCCTTTAAATGTAGTTAAACTAGTCAAAGGAAAAAGATGAAGAAAGTATGATGTACCTTTTTCTGAAGCTTGTCCTCGCTTAATCCAAGATGAACTTGATCTCCAAGCTCCTTAGTGATATCTGCAATCCAATGGACATCGAAGAAAACACAAACTTCCTACCCTATGAAGATTAGTTTAAACTAAATTTATCCATAATAGACAAGTATATGCAACAATACACAAACTTGAAGGAAATAGGACAAACATATATTAATGAGAACATTAAAAGGTACTTACAGTCTGTAGATGCAGATGCAACAACCTCTGCAAGTCCTCC